>JARQWZ010008471.1:0-22500 GCA_033150135.1 Gobio occitaniae | reverse complement strand
AACCACTTCATGTATTTACATGCACTATACACACCCACACACTTTTGGTTATATATTATACATATTCAGAATATTTAGGAAAAGAAATGAATGCTTATAACAAACCATCCCATATATATATATATATTCAGTCAAACAAAAAAATGGCCATGTTGATCCCGCTGGGTGGTGTTATGGTTTCTGCGTTATGGCATAATAAAAGCTTTTCAACAAATGTTTGCCCAATGTTAGAATGTTTTGTCAAAAACCAATAATGAATGTTTTGGTTGAAGAACCCTATTGTAGAACCCAGAAGAGTAAAACCCCAGGGGATGGGTTTAGACGTCATAAATCACTCGACGATGTGTTGGACTCTGTAGTGAACCTGCACTCATTCAAGGAGAAAGAGCAGGAAACATACTTTTAGAAGAGATATAGAGATCAGAAGATAGAGAAGCAGGACAGCAGCAGCCATTGAGAGACCTTTAATATGAAATATCCATGAATATGTGAATTGTGAATTGTATATTTATTCAGTATACATATTGATAATCATTACCTTTGTGTGCCAAATCAACATTTGGCTTGAGCCGACTGAGCTCAAATATCCCCACTTCTCTTCTGTGGCTCTCATTGATAACTTCCTCTGCCTCAGGGCAAGATTCTCCAGAATCTTCTTTTCAAAGTTTGCTTTCAAACTCTAATACAAGCACTTAACAAACAAACAAAACAAAACAAGTATTAACACAAATTGTTCAAATGTTCATTGCTCTGAAGTCATAATTTGGAATTCAATTCTACTCACTGAGGGCTGGATATGGTGATAGTGCTTGTTTTGTGGAATGAAGCCTCATGTAGTCTGTGCTCTCTTGCGTGTAAAAGTCTTCAGCATTCTGTTTCCTTCTCTCCGAGTGGATCTCTGTGCTGTATTCATCTTCTCCTGATTCACTCCATCAACAAACACACACGCACTCATTTAATAACTGTATACTTTCACCTATTCTTAAATTATTATAATTAGATTATTCTATCTGTGCCTATTACCTCTTCAGACCTTCTTATATTACAGATAGATCATCAGTCTAAAAAAAATAGCAGCAGACCAACTGAAAAAATCAGTCCTTACATTTGAAGCAAAAATGATAAAACACCACATTAAAACATTGAATTGTATAGAGCCAATGTCATATTTTGTTTAATTATAGCGCCACCAAGAGGCACAATCCAAAAAAAAATTTTTCAAATTTATTTGTATAGCACTTTTCACAACACATATAGTTTCAAAGCAGCTTCACAGAAAATGCATGCGTCTACACAAACTTTAATGTGTCCTCGGAGTGAGCCCATACATGTGTGTGTCAATTTTGGTGAAAATATCTCATTTCATTTTGGAGTTTTAGACATTTATATGAAAATACATACACAAATTAAATGATGAAAGGGCCCTCGCACATGCAGCGCCACCCGGTGGCCTCAGGAAAACAGTGAATAGTGGGCGACATGCATTTAAGCGGGTCAATATAGGAGAAATATGGCAAACTCACTTCAATGTGCCACACTTCTTTCTGCCAGCAGGTGGCGCTTCGACTATAACTGAATATTGCCATGTAGAGTCTTCAGGTCAGGACTATTATCAAACGTGAAGTTTGAGGCAGATCGGACATTGTATACCTGAGTTACAACAACTTCCTGTTTAATGGCGTAAATCACATACAGTAGCACGTATCCACGTGTTGCAGGATTTATTGTGTTTCTAGCATGTTTGGGATTTCATGGGATATTCGCAACATCTCTAAGGCCTTTAGATTAGACTGACCAAATATGATGATGATCTGATTAAATCTGTAGGAGGAGTTCATTAAAGTACGACGTCTGGAAATGGCAAAAACTGCAATTTTTTTTGAGAGAAAATAAAAAATATCTCACTTCCTGTTGGGTTTTCATACTTTGCGCCCAGAGTCTGTTTTGTAGGTATTTTCCTGTTACATGTGTCTACCGAATGTCATACTCGTACGTGAAACGTAGCTCGAATGGCGCTTAATTGAAATTTTGTAGGTGGCGCTATCGAGTCATTTTGCCACGCCTAATTCTGAAAGAATTTCCACACACTTCTGATGTGTGTGGAAAGTTTCATGAGTTTTCAAGCATGTTTAAGCCCTCAAAAATGCAATTAATTTGATAGAAGAAGAAGAATCGGCTGAGCAAATACAATAGAGTCCTCACACCATCAGTGCTCGGGTCCTAATAATGACTGACACCTGACTTTGATTGGATTTTACTCCCTTGCTATCAATATTTTGTCATTTGGGCATTAGGGTTTCGCTATCCACCTATGTTTCTGAACTTCTGACGCTGGTTTCGTCTCAATCGGACTAGTGGTTTTGAAGATATCAGCTAACGTTTTAAAGCGCTACATTACAACGCTGCACAAACCATACGCCGAAACCTGGCAAGTCTGGTATCGTTGGACTCGGCAAGGATTCAGGAGATAAAAAAGTGACTCCCATGAAAATAAGTCAATCACCCCCAAAAGTTATAAGCATTTGAAAAAATTATCCACTAGATGGCGCTGTTTTGAAACTTCTCAGGCTCCTTCAGGGCATCTGATGACCCAAACCGAGTTTCATAACAATCCTGCAGCGAACTTACAGTATCTCTTCAATGTCAAGGGCGATCTTCATGACTCCTTAAATAAAAAGCACTTAATAATTAAATATGTATCACCTTCAGTGTTTATGAAATTGAAAAACTCTGTCATGTTCTTCCATATCCCCTTCGGGTCCTGTCTCTCAAGAATTGGTATTTGGTAACAACCTCGTTGTATTGTTCACTTGTTGGACACCTGGGGAAAGAGAGAGAGAGAGAGAGAGTCAATTAATTTAGTTTTATTATGCTGAACTAATAATTCATCAATTATGCTATACAATTAGCATGTATATGTGCACATATGATCAACAGTGTTTGAATGATCTGTTGAAGAGAAAAAATCTCTGCTCTCCTCATCAAGTCTTTTTTGTATTGCTATAGGAAATTTTGGAAGCTGATAATTTGCTGGCCACACTGTTTGCGTTCTGTGTTGAGAACTACCAAATGAAGAAAGATTTCAGAGAAGTGTATGTTTGTCACAACACAGGAGACATGAAGATAAAGGTAGCAGTTCTTTATTAAAGCCAAAAGAAAGCGTTAACATTATTTGACCAAATGTAGTTCACTCCAGTCAGAGCGTTGTACATCCAGTAGAGCAGATATGATGAGGCTTAATGACTGTGGGCTATCCAGGCTAACAATATCGCACTGGCAAAGTGAAGACTCAAGACAACGCAAGAAAGACTGACGGACAGAATCACAAACGGTCCAAAGTATGGTAGAGGTAAAGTGATGATCTGGCAATATCTGTTCATTTTAAACACAACAGAACTGTGTGTAAACTCTAATGCCATGACAAGATGCACATGTGCTCTTTTCTTATTGTTGTTATTATTTTATTCTGTTTGAATTCGAGAGGTTCACAACACAAAACCGTCATGCACAGAGAGCCACAGATGTTTTTAACCCTTTAAGACCTAAGGGTATTTTTACAATTAATTTTCCGCCTGGTTTTATTTACTAAAAAAGCTTGTAAAACATCAACCCTGTTGTGCACAGACAATTGACACACATCTTTTTTTTCAAGACAAGTTGCACTGTCAGTATATTTGTGTTGCATTGATGTCAACTTATTGAATGTAAAATAAGTTATGGGACCATAAAGACAAATGAAAACATAAAACGGAAATTGAATCACTCAAATATTTATTGAAAACACACACAAATAAATAAAAGCTGAGCATATTTCCTCTGGAAAATAGTTTGTTCAAGTCTTTGGAGTCCTGGAACTCAGGAATAAACATGATAACTTATACAGAACCAAAACTATTTATATTTTTCCAAAAAAAGTCCAGGCGTTTTTGGCCTCTTTGGATTTTGGATATTTACTGGTGCCAAGCCTCAAAACAGTTCCTATCAGGAACTTCTCCTAAAACTTTCTCCTCAAACTTTTTCCTCAAACTTTCTCCACAAAACTACTCAAAACTGCAGCGCGTCTCTCTCTCTCTCTCCTCAACACTAGCCGTGCGTCTCTCTCTCTCTCTCTCTCTCTCTCTCTCTCTCTCTCTCTCTCTCTCTCTCTCTCTCTCTCTCTCTCTCTCCTCAACACTAGCCGTGCGTCTCTCTCCACAATAACAGAGCTGTGGTTCATGCGTAATGACGCACACCAATGTGGATGACGGATCAGCCTGTCATTGGTCAAACCCTCATCCAAAATGGCAGCTAGCATCGAGCTAGCGGCAAAAATGACGGAAAATTTATAAATTATGGACATCAAGTGGATAAATCTTGGATGTAAGCGTTTTGATTTATTGCTGAACAACTCCAAAAAGATGCACATGTTCCAGGCTGGATAGAAAACCTTCTGTAAAGGCTACAAAGACACCAAAGACACCCCCGTGATGGCTAGCTCGTTAGCTTTCTGCTGGAAAAAACGTTAAGAAAATCGATAAAAGTTTCATGAAATAATATAAATATTTATCGGAGGTGCCGTGTGACGTCGTGGGCGATGCCGTCGGGCTCTGAGGGTTAGGGCTATTTCTCGACGTCGATAGTTCTTTCAGTTTTAGACAAAGGTTGCATTTGACTATTGCGTTCCTCTTGTCATTATCTCTGATAAACTCTAAGTAAAGCGCAGTCGTCCATCTCTTCTTCTGCCCCATAAGCCTCGTTTATGCTTTCGTTTGTCTCCGCAGTGTGAGCCATCGCTGACTCGTCTGTTTGTGGAGGTGTTTATACTCGACTCGCTCGCCAGTGTTAGGCTATTCTTTGAAATGCCAGAGCCTTTAGCCTTCATTAGCCTTCATTAGCCTTCATTAGCCTTCTTTAGCCTTCATTAGCCTTCTTTAGCCGCTTTCCCACTGGCCAGCGCGAGCACAGAGGCCGACATCATGTCTCACGCCACTCCTGTAAAACACACGCCTTCACTGGACTATATCACACAAGACAAAAATACACCAGCAAGAGGGAGATGAAGGAAAAAAATCACTATACAAATATATCAGAAGCTGTCATTTAGTCTTTATTTACGAACTTGGACACCACACACGGCTATTGACTGATCATGAACAGGTAATAACTTACTTTTAAGTAATACGTTATGCATTAGTACTTTTGTAACGAGTTACTCCAACACTGTTTATTGACCTCTACAAAAATGTTGCATTTATCAACCTGAAAGCTATGTTTGTAGTTTTGCTGAAAGTCTTTTTAAACTAACAGGCAGAGGCGGTCAGAGTACACAGCTTCATTACTTGAGTAAAAGTACAGATACAGCTTGCTAAATTTGACTCAAGTACAAGTAAAAGTACAACAGTCAGATGTCTAGAATTTGTGTTCATATTGTCTGCAATGAAATACAAGTCAAAGTAAATTTAGAAATCACTTCTTTTTTTTTTGCGTTTTCCATACTGTCCCAACTTTTTCTGATTTGGGGTTGTAAGTAAAAGTCCTACAGTCAGATGTCTACTTAAGTAAAAGTACTACAGTCAGATGTCTACTTAAGTAAAAGTCCTACAGTCAGATGTCTACTTAAGTAAAAGTCCTACAGTCAGATGTCTACTTAAGTAAAAGTACTATAGTCAGATGTCTACTTAAGTAAAAGTACTACAGTCAGATGTCTACTTAAGTAAAAGTCCTACAGTCAGATGTTTACTTAAGTAAAAGTCCTACAGTCAGATGTTTACTTAAGTAAAAGTCCTACAGTCAGATGTCTACTTTAGCAAAAGTTCTACAGTCAGATGTCTACTTAAGTAAAAGTACTACAGTCAGATGTCTACTTAAGTAAAAGTCCTACAGTCAGATGTTTACTTAAGTAAAAGTCCTACAGTCAGATGTTTACTTAAGTAAAAGTCCTACAGTCAGATGTTTACTTAAGTAAAAGTCCTACAGTCAGATGTTTACTTAAGTAAAAGTCCTACAGTCAGATGTCTACTTTAGCAAAAGTTCTACAGTCAGATGTCTACTTAAGTAAAAGTCCTACAGTCAGATGTTTACTTAAGTAAAAGTCCTACAGTCAGATGTCTACTTTAGCAAAAGTACTACAGTCAGATGTCTACTTAAGTAAAAGTACTACAGTCAGATGTCTACTTAAGTAAAAGTCCTACAGTCAGATGTCTACTTAAGTAAAAGTACTACAGTCAGATGTCTACTTTAGTAAAAGTACTACAGTCAGATGTCTACTTAAGTAAAAGTACAACAGTCAGATGTCTACTTTAGTAAAAGTACTACAGTCAGATGTCTACTTAAGTAAAAGTACTACAGTCAGATGTCTACTTTAGTAAAAGTCCTACAGTCAGATGTCTACTTTAGTAAAAGTACTACAGTCAGATGTCTACTTAAGTAAAAGTACAACAGTCAGATGTCTACTTTAGTAAAAGTACTACAGTCAGATGTCTACTTAAGTAAAAGTCCTACAGTCAGATGTCTACTTTAGTAAAAGTCCTACAGTCAGATGTCTACTTAAGTAAAAGTACTACAGTCAGATGTCTACTGTAGTAAAAGTACTACAGTCAGATGTCTACTTTAGTAAAAGTACTACAGTCAGATGTCTACTTTAGTAAAAGTCCTACAGTCAGATGTCTACTTTAGTAAAAGTCCTACAGTCAGATGTCTACTTAAGTAAAAGTCCTACAGTCAGATGTCTACTGTAGTAAAAGTTCTAGAGTCAGATGTCTACTTTAGTAAAAGTACTACAGTCAGATGTCTACTTAAGTAAAAGTCCTACAGTCAGATGTCTACTGTAGTAAAAGTTCTACAGTCAGATGTCTACTTTAGTAAAAGTACTACAATCAGATGTCTACTTAAGTAAAAGTACTACAGTCAGATGTCTACTTTAGTAAAAGTACTACAGTCAGATGTCTACTTAAGTAAAAGTCCTACAGTCAGATGTCTACTTAAGTAAAAGTTCTACAGTCAGGTGTCTACTTTAGTAAAAATAATACAGTCAGATGTCTACTTAAGTAAAAGTACTACAGTCAGATGTCTACTTTAGTAAAAGTACTACAATCAGATGTCTACTTAAGTAAAAGTCCTACAGTCAGATGTCTACTGTAGTAAAAGTACTACAGTCAGATGTCTACTTAAGTAAAAGTCCTACAGTCAGATGTCTACTGTAGTAAAAGTACTACAGTCAGATGTCTACATAAGTAAAAGTACTACAGTCAGATGTCTACTTTAGTAAAAGTCCTACAGTCAGATGTCTACTTAAGTAAAAGTCCTACAGTCAGATGTCTACTGTAGTAAAAGTTCTACAGTCAGATGTCTACTTTAGTAAAAGTACTACAGTCAGATGTCTACTTAAGTAAAAGTCCTACAGTCAGATGTCTACTTTAGTAAAAGTACTACAGTCAGATGTCTACTTTAGTAAAAGTACTACAGTCAGATGTCTACTTTAGTAAAAGTACTACAGTCAGATGTCTACTTAAGTAAAAGTACTACAGTCAGATGTCTACTTTAGTAAAAGTCCTACAGTCAGATGTCTACTTTAGTAAAAGTCCTACAGTCAGATGTCTACTGTAGTAAAAGTTCTACAGTCAGATGTCTACTTTAGTAAAAGTACTACAGTCAGATGTCTACTTAAGTAAAAGTCCTACAGTCAGATGTCTACTTAAGTAAAAGTCCTACAGTCAGATGTCTACTTTAGTAAAAGTACTACAGTCAGATGTCTACTTAAGTAAAAGTTCTACAGTCAGATGTCTACTTTAGTAAAAGTACTACAGTCAGATGTCTACTTAAGTAAAAGTCCTACAGTCAGATGTCTACTTAAGTAAAAGTCCTACAGTCAGATGTCTACTTAAGTAAAAGTACTACAGTCAGATGTCTACTTTAGTAAAAGTACTACAGTCAGATGTCTACTTTAGTAAAAGTACTACAGTCAGATGTCTACTTAAGTAAAAGTCCTACAGTCAGATGTCTACTTAAGTAAAAGTCCTACAGTCAGATGTCTACTTTAGTAAAAGTACTACAGTCAGATGTCTACTTAAGTAAAAGTACTACAGTCAGATGTCTACTTAAGTAAAAGTACTACAGTCAGATGTCTACTGTAGTAAAAGTTCTACAGTCAGATGTCTACTTTAGTAAAAGTACTACATTCAGATGTCTACTTAAGTAAAAGTACTACAGTCAGATGTCTACTTAAGTAAAAGTACTACAGTCAGATGTCTACTTTAGTAAAAGTTCTACAGTCAGATGTCTACTTTAGTAAAAGTTCTACAGTCAGATGTCTACTTAAGTAAAAGTTCTACAGTCAGATGTCTACTTAAGTAAAAGTTCTACAGTCAGATGTCTACTGTAGTAAAAGTACTACAGTCAGATGTCTACTTTAGTAAAAGTTCTACAGTCAGATGTCTACTTAAGTAAAAGTTCTACAGTCAGATGTCTACTTTAGTAAAAGTTCTACAGTCAGATGTCTACTTAAGTAAAAGTACTACAGTCAGATGTCTACTTAAGTAAAAGTTCTACAGTCAGATGTCTACTTAAGTAAAAGTACTACAGTCAGATGTCTACTTAAGTAAAAGTTCTACAGTCAGATGTCTACTTTAGTAAAAGTTCTACAGTCAGATGTCTACTTAAGTAAAAGTACTACAGTCAGATGTCTACTTTAGTAAAAGTTCTACAGTCAGATGTCTACTGTAGTAAAAGTTCTACAGTCAGATGTCTACTTAAGTAAAAGTACTACAGTCAGATGTCTACTTTAGTAAAAGTTCTACAGTCAGATGTCTACTTTAGTAAAAGTTCTACAGTCAGATGTCTACTTTAGTAAAAGTTCTACAGTCAGATGTCTACTTAAGTAAAAGTACTACAGTCAGATGTCTACTTTAGTAAAAGTTCTACAGTCAGATGTCTACTTTAGTAAAAGTTCTACAGTCAGATGTCTACTTTAGTAAAAGTTCTACAGTCAGATGTCTACTTAAGTAAAAGTACTACAGTCAGATGTCTACTTTAGTAAAAGTTCTACAGTCAGATGTCTACTTTAGTAAAAGTTCTACAGTCAGATGTCTACTTTAGTAAAAGTACTACAGTCAGATGTCTACTTTAGTAAAAGTTCTACAGTCAGATGTCCACTTAAGTAAAAGTACTACAGTCAGATGTCTACTTTAGTAAAAGTTCTACAGTCAGATGTCTACTTTAGTAAAAGTTCTACAGTCAGATGTCTACTTAAGTAAAAGTACTACAGTCAGATGTCTACTTAAGTAAAAGTACTACAGTCAGATGTCTACTTTAGTAAAAGTTCTACAGTCAGATGTCTACTTTAGTAAAAGTTCTACAGTCAGATGTCTACTTTAGTAAAAGTTCTACAGTCAGATGTCTACTTAAGTAAAAGTTCTACAGTCAGATGTCTACTTTAGTAAAAGTTCTACAGTCAGATGTCTACTTAAGTAAAAGTACTACAGTCAGATGTCTACTTAAGTAAAAGTTCTACAGTCAGATGTCTACTTTAGTAAAAGTTCTACAGTCAGATGTCTACTTAAGTAAAAGTACTACAGTCAGATGTCTACTTTAGTAAAAGTTCTACAGTCAGATGTCTACTTTAGTAAAAGTTCTACAGTCAGATGTCTACTTAAGTAAAAGTACTACAGTCAGATGTCTACTTAAGTAAAAGTTCTACAGTCAGATGTCTACTTAAGTAAAAGTACTACAGTCAGATGTCTACTTAAGTAAAAGTTCTACAGTCAGATGTCTACTTAAGTAAAAGTACTACAGTCAGATGTCTACTTAAGTAAAAGTACTACAGTCAGATGTCTACTTAAGTAAAAGTTCTACAGTCAGATGTCTACTTTAGTAAAAGTACTGAAGTACTTGTTTTTAAAAGTACTTGAGTATCAAGAGTACATTTTCTAATTATCGCAGCTAGCCAATCATTTAGTGCACATTTCTGTAGCTAGAATTTAGCTTAGAAGAAATGTAAGGAAGTTTATTTCAATGTACGCACCTTGACATGCTTCCGCAAGTTGGAGGATGATGAAGTTCTGTTTCGGTAAACACAGCAAACACTTGAAGTGAAAACTATCATTAACTTGTTCAGAAAAGGTGAGGTGGGCCACGGGTCGGCATATTCCCGGGATGGACCTGCTGCGTCTTCATCCATGATTTCGTCTCTTATCTAAATCTGACCATGGAGTTGACTTAGGCGGAAAGCTGAAGGTGATTGCTGATAGGCTGGCCCAATCAGTGGCGCCTGCACAATCCAATCACGTTTGAGAGGGAAACAACAAATTGAGGGTTTCCGAGATTTTTCTTTTTTTTAGAAGTAGTAACGGGTACTTACGGTTATGGATAGAAATGTAGCGGAGTAAAGAGAACAATATTTACCTCTCATATGTACTTGAGTAAAGTCATGAGGACTCCCCAAAAATGATACTCGAGTAAAGTACAGATCCCTTAAAATTGCACTTAAGTACTGTACTCGAGTAAATGTACTCTGTGACTGTCTCTGCTAACAGGTAAACCATCATGGAGTGGCGTTGATGATTCAAGTGCTTCAAGGCTATTTGTTCAATATGTAACAATTAAAAAGTTCCATTCTTAAGCATGTTCAGTATGTTCAGGGGCCGAAAGCAAAGCAAATTAGTTCAATGTTTACAGTTCATAAAGGACCAGGGTCTAATAGTGGGAACTCTTCTGGTTCTCAAATGAACCCACAACATGTGCCCATGTGCCAAGAACCCATACACTCAAAAAAATAACTCTTTAAATTAACATAAAAAAAACATGGAAAGTATTTCCACATGATTAACTTGCTTTATTTCAGCATTATGCAATTCTGTTATTCCAATTTAATGTACTTACGTTGGGTCAACTTAATTTATTAAGGTTGATTTAACTTATTTACTATGGTTAGGCACAGCTTAATTTAATAGTGTCAGCCCAACTAATTTGCAATGTTTTGGACCAACTGATTTATTTAAGTTAGCCTAACAAAAGTGCTTAATGCTGAAAGAAAGCCATTTAATCACATTAATTCAAAGAATAGCTTTTGAGTGTATTTACAAAACCTTTTACAAGATTTTATTGGCTAGCCAGAAGATGGTTTTGTTACATCCATGGCATGCCCAGAGTAGATTTTATATTATTAAAACAACTTTAGTTATTAGCAGGTGTAGTTATTAGCAATGGTAACCACCAAAACACTAACATAACACACACTTTTAAATAACAACATAAAACATTAAGCATTAAAAAGTCTCTCCATTTTCTCATCTTGTTAAAAATGCATCAAACTGCACTTTATTCAAACATTTACTCTCCGAATTCAACCCCTTTGCAAAGCATGCTGGGAAGTGAAAGTCTTATTTCTTTGGGTTACTTGATTGAAACATGTTATTTCAAAATGAAAACATCAAGTTATGTCAAAGAGTAACGGTTTTAAGTCAGTTTAACATGAATCAATTACATTTGAACCAGAAACCTGATATAATGATGTTAAATCAAGATGAACTGTTTAAATAAAGTGAACAGCATCATAAATCATTTTTTTGAGTGTAGCTTCAACTTTGTACTTTGAACCTTTATTGTAATTAGAAGTTCATATTTGCACTTTAAAGGTTCAATCTCTTCTAAGAGTGTAAGATTTAAAACACATCATAAGTTCTCATATTTTCTGAGATCAGTTGTTAATCCGCCATCTGCACTTCTCAATGGCTCTTCTGACCGTGTCTGGACGTCTTTTACACACAAAATTGACAATATCTATCAATCTTTTCCATTTGGGTTATTCTCTGGTCCCTCGGTAACGTTATAAAGAGGACATCTGTGACTTTAACAGACTTAAGAGGACATCTGTGACTTTAACAGACTTAAGAGGACATCTGTGACTTTAACACTGTTCCCTCACGGGTCTGTTCTTCAGATGGGACTGAATCAGCACATCTGGATCAGTGCAGGCGTCTCTACACCTCTCATCTTAGAGGAGCAACTGCTGAGTAAATGCTGTGCTTTACAGTCCCTGAACACTGACACACACACACACACACACACACACACACACGTTCTGAACACTGATTCACACACACATGTTCTGAACACTGACACACACACACACGTTCTGAACACTGATTCACACACACATGTTCTGAACACTGATTCACACACACATGTTCTGAACACTGATTCACACACACATGTTCTGAACACTGATTCACACACACATGTTCTGAACACTGATTCACACACACGCATGTTCTGACCACTGATTCACACACACATGTTCTGAACACTGATTCACACACACGTTCTGAACACTGATTCACACACACATGTTCTGAACACTGATTCACACACACACATGTTCTGAACACTGATTCACACACACATGTTCTGAACACTGATTCACACACACATGTTCTGAACACTGATTCACACACACACATGTTCTGAACACTGATTCACACACACGTTCTGAACACTGATTCACACACACGTTCTGAACACTGACACACACACACACGTTCTGAACACTGATTCACACACACATGTTCTGAACACTGATTCACACACACATGTTCTGAACACTGATTCACACACACACATGTTCTGAACACTGATTCACACACACATGTTCTGAACACTGATTCACACACACATGTTCTGAACACTGATTCACACACACACATGTTCTGAACACTGACACACACACACACACACACACACATGTTCTGAACACTGATTCACACACACATGTTCTGAACACTGATTCACACACACACACATGTTCTGAACACTGATTCACACACACACACATGTTCTGAACACTGATTCACACACACACACACATGTTCTGAACACTGATTCACACACACACACATGTTCTGAACACTGATTCACACACACACACATGTTCTGAACACTGATTCACACACACACACATGTTCTGAACACTGATTCACACACACACACACATGTTCTGAACACTGATTCACACACACATGTTCTGAACACTGATTTACACACACATGTTCTGAACACTGATTCACACACACATGTTCTGAACACTGATTCACACACACATGTTCTGAACACTGATTCACACACACATGTTCTGAACACTGATTTACACACACATGTTCTGAACCCTGATTCACACACACACGTTCTGAACACTGATTCACACACACATGTTCTGAACACTGACACACACACGTTCTGAACACTGATTCACACACACACGTTCTGAACACTGACACACACACGTTCTGAACACTGATTCACACACACATGTTCTGAACACTGATTCACACACACATCCTGAACACTGATTCACACACACATGTTCTGAACACTGATTCACACACACACGTTCTGAACACTGATTCACACACATATGTTCTGAACACTGATTCACACACACATGTTCTGAACACTGATTCACACACACATGTTCTGAACACTGATTCACACACACACACACACACACACATTCTGAACACTGATTCACACACACATGTTCTGAACACTGATTCACACACACATGTTCTGAACACTGATTCACACACACATGTTCTAAACACTGATTCACACACACATGTTCTGAACACTGATTCACACACACGTTCTGAACACTGATTCACACACACGTTCTGAACACTGATTCACACACACATGTTCTGAACACTGATTCACACACACATGTTCTGACCACTGATTCACACACACATGTTCTGAACACTGATTCACACACACACACACATTCTGAACACTGATTCACACACACGTTCTGAACACTGATTCACACACACACACATGTTCTGAACACTGATTCACACACACACACACACATTCTGAACACTGATTCACACACACATGTTCTGAACACTGATTCACACACACATGTTCTGAACACTGATTCACACACACATGTTCTGAACACTGATTCACACACACATGTTCTAAACACTGATTCACACACACATGTTCTGAACACTGATTCACACACACGTTCTGAACACTGATTCACACACACATGTTCTGAACACTGATTCACACACACATGTTCTGAACACATTCAGTAAAGGTGATGGAAGGACCTAAACTGGCCCCTGAAGCTCCTGCAAACGTTATGGGATGTAGAGGAACGTCCTACAGTAAAGCCCCAAACATCCGCCAAATAACATCTCCAACCCTTTAAACTCCACAACATTACCAGGCGACGTCCAGTACTCTCACACACACACACACACACACACACACACACACACACACACACACACACACACACACACACACACACACACACTTAACGTATCAGCTAATGGAGGTCTGTGGTGCTGGAAGCTGATTGGCTAATCCAGTGTCTAACAGCCTCTCTCTGTGATTGGATTCAGAAGTTCATCAGATAATGTGGAGCATTCGCCTCAACATCCTTCATCATCACACACCGCAAATCAAGATCATTCATAACACTGAGTGTGTGTGTGTGTGTGTATCATGAGTGACTGCTCTTCTGACCAGGCTCAGTGTGTGTGTGTGTGTGTGTGTGTGAGAATCATGAGTGACTGCTCTTCTGACCAGGCTCAGTGTGTGTGTGTGTGTGTGTGTGTGTTCAGCAGACGTTGAGAAGGAAACACACACAGCAGATGATTAAGATCAGGTTTATTCCACTGAAGTATGAGGATGAGGATGAACACTGAACCCCAGCCGCTCTTCATCAGTGTTTCATCCACTCGTCCTCCAGCGGGACGTCAGAGCGACACACACACACACACACATATGAAAGATGATTTGTGCTATGCACCAGTGCCTTCATGATTATGATAATAACTTAAAATATGATAATAAATATTAGCATAACAGACTGTGTTTGTTCAGCTCAAATAACAGGAAGTGAAGAACGACTGCATCCGTTAGAAATAATGAGATAAAACATCAGAGCCATACTCAAACTACACACACATCCAGAGAGAGGTCAGAGGTCAGCTCTTCAGCGGATTTCAGTCTGTGGTGTTTCACATGAGTGTGTGTGTGTGTGTGTGTGAGCTGCCTGTAGAAATAAATAAACGCTGTATAAACGTGAGAGAGGTTAAAGTGCGTTCTGTCAAACTCTTAGAGCAGTCACGCTTTACTCCTACATCAGATATTAAACTCATTACTCAGATCATTTATCATCACTGAGAGTGTCAGTCAAATCAATAACACTGAATATTAAGTGTCTTTTAAATGTATTAAACGATTCAACCAATGAATCAACCCTGAACTGAATCAACATTGAACTGAATCAACACTGAATTGATATTGAACTGAATCAGAACTGAACTGAATCAACATAGAACTGAACCGAATCAGCACTGAACTGAATCAACATTAAACTGAACAGAATCAATATTGAACTAAACTGAATCAACACTGAACTGAATCAACATTGAACTGAACCGAATCAGCTCTGAACTGAATCAATAATGAACTGAACTGAATCAACATTAAACTGAGCTGAATCAACACTGAACTGAATCAACATTGAACTGAACCGAATCAGCACTGAACTGAATCAACATTGAACTGAACTGAATCAACATTAAACTGAGCCGAATCAGCTCTGAACTGAATCAATATTGAACTGAACTAAATCAACATTAAACTAAACTGAATCAATATTGAACTGAACTGAATCAATATTGAACTGAACTGAATCAACATTAAACTGAACTGAATCAACATTAAACTGAACTGAATCAACATTAAACTGAACTGAATCAATATTGAACTGAACTGAATAAACACTGAACTGAATCAACTTTGAACTGAACCGAATCTGCTCTGAACTGAATCAATATTGAACTGAACTGAATCAACATTAAACTAAACTGAATCAATATTGAACTGAACTGAATCAACATTAAACTGAACTGAATCAACATTAAACTGAACTGAATCAATATTGAACTGAATCAGCACTAAACTGAATCAACATTGAACTGAACCGAATCAGCACTGAACTGAATCAATATTAAACTAAACTTAATCAATATTGAACTGAACTGAATCAACATTAAACTGAACTGAATCAATATTGAACTGAACTGAATCAGCACTAAACTGAATCAACATTGAACTGAACCGAATCAATATTGAACTAAACTGAATCAACATTAAACTAAACTGAATCAATATTGAACTGAACTGAATCAACACTGAACTGAATCAGCAGTGAGTTGATCTGAATAATGACTCTTCTGTCTCTTCACAGCTGAATGTGAGTGTGTCTCATATCTGATGTAGTTTGTGTGATTGTGTTATTCTCGTGTGTGTGACTGTGAATGATCTGTACTGTACGAAGTGCTGTCGAAATAAAGCTGACTTGACTTTCTTATTTTCTTTTGTTTTAGCATGTCCACAGTCAGCCGAGGTCTGATATGAGCGATGTCCTAGAGCCCATACATGAGGGCCATGAGCCGCAGCCGCTCCATCAGGCTCTGGACGGGTCCCTTGCCCTGGCTCAGCTTACCCACGGCCCGGCTCAGCTTCTGCTGGTTCCTCTCCAGGTACTGGAGCGCCTCGGTCTGCATCTGGGACAGCTTCTCGGGCCGGCTCTCGTCCAGAGCCACCTCCTCACTCAGGTACGGGTTAAAGCGGAAGTAGGTGTGCGGAGGGAGCAGAGCGTCCAGCATAGTGTGCACTTCTGGAACACACACACACACACACACACACAGAGTGATTCACTGACGGTGATCTGATTCAGTTCACACGCAGAGTGATTCACTGACAGCTGATCTGATTCAGTTCACTCACAGAGATTCACTGACGGCTGATCTGATTCAGTTCACTCACAGAGATTCACTGAAGGGTGATCTGATTCAGTTCACTCACAGAGATTCACTGACGGTGATCTGATTCAGTTCACTCACAGAGATTCACTGACGGTGATCTGATTCAGTTCACTCACAGAGATTCACTGACGGCTGATCTGATTCAGTTCACTCACAGTGATTCACTGAAGGGTGATCTGATTCAGTTCACTCACAGAGATTCACTGACGGTGATCTGATTCAGTTCACTCACAGAGATTCACTGACGGCTGATCTGATTCAGTTCACTCACAGTGATTCACTGAAGGGTGATCTGATTCAGTTCACTCACAGAGATTCACTGACGGTGATCTGATTCAGTTCACTCACAGAGATTCACTGACGGTGATCTGATTCAGTTCACTCACAGAGATTCACTGACGGTGATCTGATTCAGTTCACTCACAGAGATTCACTGACGGTGATCTGATTCAGTTCACTCACAGAGATTCACTGACGGTGATCTGATTCAGTTCACTCACAGAGATTCACTGACGGTGATCTGATTCAGTTCACTCACAGAGATTCACTGAAGGGTGATCTGATTCAGTTCACTCACAGAGATTCACTGACAGGTGATCTGATTCAGTTCACTCACAGAGATTCACTGACAGGTGATCTGATTCAGTTCACTCACAGAGATTCACTGACAGGTGATCTGATTCAGTTCACTCACAGAGATTCACTGACAGGTGATCTGATTCAGTTCACTCACAGAGATTCACTGACAGGTGATCTGATTCAGTTCACACCACATGCATTGCTACATGAGCAGCTTGTGTGTGTGTGTGTGTGTGTGTGTGTGAAAGAGAGAGAGAGTGTGTGTGTGTGTGTGAGAGAGACTGACCCTCAGTGTGTGTGTGTGTGTGTGTGTGTGTGAGACTGACCCTCAGTGTTGGTGTGTGTATGTGTGTATGTGTGTGTGTGTGTGTGTGAGAGACTGACCCTCAGTGTGTGTGTGTGTGTGTGTGTGTGTGAGACTGACCCTCAGTGTGTGTGTGTGTGTGTAGGCATATGTGGTTTATGAGACCAATTTTCAGGTTTACATACCAGCATTACAAGACCAGTCGGTTTATGAGACCAATTTTAGTGGTCTTATAATTCTGAAAATTTTAAGTGTAATAATTATTGACTAATAATAATTTTAAAAAATATTAATGCTTGTATGTTTTCTACATTACTACTTTTGTTAATGAATGTTTCTATTTCACTGATATGACACTCCCTACCTTTTGTACAACCTTTACAAACATGGTCCTCCTAAACCATGATGTGAATGTGTAAACTCGGAGCACACAGCTCAGGTAATAATGTGTAATGTGTCTGTGTGTGCGGTGGCCGCGGAGAGCTGCAGGTTTAGCCGTCTGAGGTGCACTTTAACACGGGATCCGCGGCCTTGAGACGGAGACATTTTGAGACTGAGCGAATTTCACGGACGAGAAAACATTAAAAGCATTATTAGAGGGTCTACAAGACTGCATTATATGTTAAACCATTTATAAATTATAATAAAGCATTGTCTTATTGTGAATTAATAAATGCTATGATTCAAATAATATATGCAATGCAGGTTTAATATACAGTATGCACTTTAATTATGTACATGCGTGTAGGTTAGGCGTGTGCATGTCAGAGCAGCTCTGTTCAACTGCTCATTATCACATGCGTGAAGCATCTCGCTCTATCTTTGCATCTCAGTGTCGCTTTTAGTTAGAATTACTAACTTGATTTTTCTGTAATTAAGCAGATCTCCAGTGTGGAGCCATAGCTCATGATAAAAACTTTTAAAATATTTAATATCATGATAGTGAATATTTAACATCAAAGATTATTTTTGTAGTGTTATTTTTAGTTTTGTATTTATAGTGTTTATATATATAATATTATTAATATTATACTGTTTATCTGTAAATATTGACTTGACCTGATATTTTGTAGTGATTCTGAGTCGTCGGATCAGAGGAGCAAATCCTCTAAAAGATGGTGAAATCAGTGTAAAAATGGGTGAGGACAAAGACATAATAACCGGGAGATATATAAATCCCGTCAAAGGTACGTTTTTTTTTTCTCCATAAACCTTAGAATATCTCTTAATTAGTTAGTTAACTTCTGTTATACTAGAGACACAATGGTCCACCAGAAATACAGTCTGTGATGTGTTCAGTGTAACACGCATGCCTTGGATGATCTAATAATGGAGTTTAATACATTTCGAAATAGACCAAAGTGTTAGATCTAACAACACATAAGACGGAACCTAGCGCTGTACTCACACTAGACCATCTGAACTGTGCCCGGTCACCTTTGACCCCTGAAGCCTGGTGTGTTTGACTAGTGTGATTGCTTACACACCTATTCATCTAAATGCAGGGTTCCAGGTGCCCTCAAATGTTAGTCCTAAATAAATATATATATATATTACTTATAATTAGGTTGGTCTTCTTTTCTGTTTTTGTTTCATGATATTAAAAAAATATGTGTATGTTTGTATAAGTGATACTGTTTAAAAGTGTTTTGGTCAAAGGCAGGGTGGGTGATTTGATTCAAAAACATTTTGCTGGTTGAAATTCTCTTCACATCCCGATAGCAAGCACTAAGTTAAGTGGTCTAAATGTATATCATCTGTGGGAGGCATGGGGACCATAACATGTTCAGACTGAACATTACGATAGGCTGTCCTGTCTGCTTGGCAAATATAAACAGTATTTGCATAACTCTGCGCACCCTGTTTACGCAGACATGATACGTCATCAGTGCCTTCCAGTGGTAAACTATTGTTAAAACACGTGTGTGTGTGTGTGTTAACAGTACCATGAGTAAACTATGAGTAAACACACACAAGTGTTGCAAAACAATAGTCTACTGCTGAGTAACATACAATAATCATACAAGTCCGTATTAAACCAAATTGTCCTCATAAATCATGAGTAAACACACACAAGTGTTGTAAGTGTGAGTGTGTGTGTGAGAGAGAGAGAGAGAGAGAGAGAGTGTGTGTGTGTGAGAGAGAGAGAGTGTGTGTGTGTGTGTGTGTGAGAGAGGGAGTGTGTGTGTGTGTGTGTGTGTGTGTGTGAGAGAGAGAGAGAGAGAGTGTGTTTGTGTGTGTGTGTGTGTGTGTGTGTGTGAGAGAGAGAGTGTGTGTGTGTGTGTGTGTGTGTGTGTGAGTGTGTGTGTGTGTGTGTGTGTGTGTGGGCATGTTTTTGTGAAATATCAGGACACAAATGTGTATAATGACATGGGTATTACAAAAAGAGGGAGAAATATGAGGACGTTCCCCATGTCCTCACTTTTCAAAATGCTTATAAATCACAGAACAAGGTTTTTTTCACAGAAAGTGAACTGCACAGTCTCCTGTGAGGGCTAGGTTTAGGGGCAGGGGCAGTGTGTGTGTGTGTGTGTGTGTGTGTGTGTGTGTGTGTGTGTGTGTGTGTGTGATGGGTAGGTTTAGGGGCAGTGTAAGGGGATAGAAAATACGGTTTGTACGGTATAAAAACCATTACGCCTATGGAATGTCCTCACATTTCACAGAAACCCCCCTGTGTGTGTGTGTGTGAGAGAGGGAGAGAGTGTGTGTGAGTGTGAGTGTGAGTGTGTGTGTGTGTGTGTGTGTGTGTGTGTGTGTGTAAGACTGACCCTCAGTGTTGGTGGCGCTGCTGATGACGTTGTTGAGTTTGGTCTTCAGGCTGGTGTAGGAGACGCTGTTGGAGCCGGTGTGTGTGTGTGAGTGTGTGTGTGAGAGAGAGAGTGTGTGTGTGTGTGTGTGTGTGTGTGAGAGAGGGAGAGAGAGTGTGTGTGTGTGTGTGTGTGTGTGTGTGAGAGAGAGAGTGTGTGTGTGTGTGTGTGTGTGTGAGAGAGAGAGAGTGTGTGTGTGTGTGTGTGTGTGTGTGAGTGTGAGTGTGTGTGTGTGTGTAAGACTGACCCTCAGTGTTGGTGGCGCTGCTGATGACGTTGTTGAGTTTGGTCTTCAGGCTGGTGTAGGAGACGCTGTTGGAGCCGGTGTGTGTGTGTGTGTGTGTGTTCTCGAAGCGGCCCGTCCCCACAGACACCACACACTGCAGCGGGACGTCCGGCCACAGACACTGACACTCGTGGATGGCCAGAGCTGTGGGGTTGTTGACCAGCATCCCTCCGTCCTGCACACACACACACACACACACACACACACACACACACACACACACACACACACACACACACATCTCAACATCAGCAGTGACCGCAGATATTAAGACTTGCTCTCTGAGAAGTCTCTCTTCTCTTCCTCTCACATTCTTCATCAGCACAATCTCCAGAGGTCAGAGGTCAGGGAGGAGTAATTAGATAATGAGGCGTAATGACCCCGAGCCCTGACCTTTGAGTCACACTGACGCTCTGTTCATTATGATGCGCTCATTCAGGAAATCTCTCCAGTACATGTGTCCTGATGAAAGAACGTGTAGATGTGTGTGTGGGAATCCAGACACACTGAGGAAGAGCACACACACACACACACACACACACACACACACCACTGTGGGTTAGCGCTTATGTGAGTCAGCCTCATTACGACTGAAGACTCAAAACATCCACACACACACACACACACACACACACACACACACACACACACACACACACACACACACACACACACACACACACACACACACACACACACACACACACACACACACACACACAGAGCATCAGGTCTTAAAGGGATAGTTCACCCAAAAATGAAAATCATCCCATGATTTCCTCTCCCTCAGCTCATCTGAGGTGTGTGTGACATTCTTCTCTCAGACGAATAAAATCTGATTATATTACAAAAGTCCAGAATAATCCAAGCTTTATAATAGCAGTAATAGTTGCTCTGTTTTTGAAGTCCATTAAAAGTGCATCTGTGCATCATATAACTGCTCCAGCGGCTCTGGGTGTTAATAAAGGCCTTCTGAAGCCAATCGACGCATTTGTGTAAGAAAAATATCCATATTTAAAACTTTATCAAGTAAACTTTCGGGCCTTTGCCTTCTGTGGAAAAGTGTTGAATGTGTAAAGTGAAACTCCAGATGTGTGTGTGTCGTCATGACGAGCGGAGCTGAGCGTTAGTCTCTCCATCCGCAGGAGAACTTTACACACTTCCTCCACACATTGAACAGGGAATGCGCTCGGCTGAAAGTTTACTTGATAAAGTTTTAAATATGGATATTTTTCTTCCTCAAACGCGTCGATTCGCTTCAGAAGGCCTTTATTAACACTAGAATGGCCAACATTTACCCAGGGCTGTTTTTCAAATGTTCATGACAGAGTTTCAGTAAAATATCCAAGGCTCCCAGTCACTGACTTTTACTAAAATTGTGTTATTGACAATCCCCTGTTGTTAAAAATTGTTTACATAAAACTAGAATTAAAAAACAGGCATATATACCCATAAGCGCCAGCGGGTCAAATTTACCCCGATATAATTCCTCTATTTCCGCGCTGTGTTTGAGCAACGCGTCGGCTTACTGTAAACACAACACACAATCAGATGAAGATGTTTTAGCCTATTTATAAATGTTCAAACTTTGGATGAATTATTAATTTTTGCTTTATATTTTTTTATTGTGTGTTGCTATTTATTCAAGTCTGCCCGTTTCCTGAAAAACAATATTTCCGATCTATGATGTAATGAATAAAA
>JARQWZ010008470.1:0-26907 GCA_033150135.1 Gobio occitaniae | reverse complement strand
TTGACTTCCCTTCTGATTCCAATACCCAGCTTACAGGTTTAAAAAAGGTTTGATTTTTTTTTTTTTTTTTTACATATTACGGCTGTACAGAAGTCCATATTTGACCTACTGAACATATTTTTGGCCCAAAGGTAAAAAAAAGGTCACTCATTGACATCCCTTCTGATTCCAATAAATTGCTAAAAGGTCAACAAAAGGTTTCAATTCTTTTTTCCTTTCTTTCAAACATATTATGACTTTACAAGAAGTCCATATTTGACCTACTGAACATATTTTTAGTCCAAGATTCCATAAACACTAATTTACTATACATACTCATTGACTTCCTTCTTATTCCCATTACTAGCCAAAGGGTCCACAAAAGGTTTAAAAGTTTGTTTTACATGTTATGGATGTAGATAAGTCTATATTTGATCTTCTGAATATATTCTTAGCCCAAAGGTCAAAAAAGTCACTCATTGACTTCCCTTCTGATTCCAATAAGTAGCTAAAAGGTCCATAGAAGGTTTTATTTTTTTATTTTTTATTTTTTTTTACATGTTATGGCTGTACAGAAGTCCATATTTGACCTACTGAACAAATTTTTTTCCCAAAGGTCAAAAAGTCACTCACTCATTGACTTCCCTTCTAATTCCAATAAGTCGCACACAGGTCTAAAAAAGGTTTGAATTTTTTTTTTTTTTTAACATATTATGGCTGTACAGGAAGTCCATATTTGACCTTCTGAACAAATTTATTTTCCAAAGGTCAAAAAGTCACTCATTGACTTTCCTTCTGGTACCAATAAGTAGCTAAAAGGTCTACAAAAGGTTTAATTTTTTTTTTTTTTTTTTTTTTTACATATTATGGCTGTACAGAGGTCCATATTTGACCAACAAAATAATTTTGTCCCAAAGGTCAAAAAGTCACTCATTGACTTTCCTTCTGGTTCCAATTAGTAGCTAAAAGGTCTACAAAAGGTTTTAATGTTTTTTTTTTTTTTTTTTTTTTACATATTATGGCTGTACAAGAAGTCCATATTTGACCAACTGAACATGTTTTTGGACTAAGAGTCCATACACACTAATTCACTATACATACTTATAGACTTCCCTTCTGATTCTAATTACCAGCCAAAAGTCCCACAAACCGTTTAAAAGTTTGTTTTACATGTTATGGATGTACAAGAAGACTATATTTGACTTTCTGAATATATTCTTGGCCCAAAGGTCAAAAAAGTCACTCATTGACTTCCCTTCTGATTCCAATTAGTAGCTAAAAGGTCCATAGAAGGTTTTGTTTATTTTTTTATTTTTTGTTTTTACATGTTATGGCTGTACAGAAGTCCGTATTTGACCTACTGAAAATATTTTTGTCCCAAAGGTCAAAAAGTCACTCATTGAATTCTCTTCTGATTCCAATAAATAGCTTACAGGTCTAAAAAAGGTTTGAATTTTTTTTTTTTTTTTTTTTTTTTTTATAAATTATGGCTGTACAAGAAGTCCATATTTGACCTACTGAACAATTTTTTTTTCCAAAGGTCAAAAAGTCACTCATTGACTTTCCTTCTGGTTCCAATTAGTAGCTAAAAGGTCTACAAAAGGTTTGAATTTTTTTTTTTTTTTTTTTTTTTTTTTTTACATATTATGGCTGTACAGAAGTCCATATTTGACCAACAGTACACATTTTTGTCCCAAAGGTCTAAAAGTCACTCATTGACTTTCCTTCTGGTTCCAATTAGTAGCTAAAAGGTCTACAAAAGGTTTGAATTATTATAAAAAAAATTTTACATATTATGGCTGTACAAGAAGTCCATTTTTAACTTACTGAACATATTTTTGCCCAAGAGTCCTTGAACACTAACATACTATACATACACACTCTTTGACTTCCCTTCTGAATCCAATTGCTAGCCAAAAGTTCCACAAAAAGGTTTACATTTTTTTTATTATTATTATTATTTTTTACATATTATGGCTGTTCAGAAGTCCATATTTGACCTACTGAAAATATTTTGTCCCAAAGGTCAAAAAGTCACTCATTGACTTTCCTTCTGGTACCAATAAGTAGCTAAAAGGTCTACAAAAGGTTTAATTTTTTTTTTTTTTTTTTTTACATATTATGGCTGTACAGAGGTCCATATTTGACCAACAAACTAATTTTGTCCCAAAGGTCAAAAAGTCACTCATTGACTTTCCTTCTGGTTCCAATTAGTAGCTAAAAGGTCTACAAAAGGTTTTAATTTTTTTATTTTATTTTTATTTTTACATATTATGGCTGTACAAGAAGTCCATATTTGACCAACTGAACATGTTTTTGGACTAAGAGTCCATACACACTAATTCACTATACATACTTATAGACTTCCCTTCTGATTCTAATTACCAGCCAAAAGTCCCACAAACCGTTTAAAAGTTTGTTTTACATGTTATGGATGTACAAGAAGTCTATATTTGACCTTCTGAATATATTCTTGGCCCAAAGGTCTAAAAAGTCGAACATTGACTTTCCTTCTGGTACCAATAAGTAGCTAAAAGGTCTACAAAAGGTTAAATTTTTTCTTTTTACATATTATGGCTGTACAAAGTCCATATTTGACCTAGTGAACAAATTTTTAGTCCAAGATTCCATAAACACTAATTTACTATACACACTCATTGACTTCCCTTCTTATTCCCATTACTAGCCAAAGGTTCCACAAAAGGTTTAAAAGTTTGTTTTACATGTTATGGACGTACAGAAGTCTATATTTGACTTACTGAATATATTCTTGGCCCAAAGGTAAAAAAAGTCACTCATTGACTTCCCTTCTGATTCCAATAAGTAGCTTACAGGTCTAAAAAAGTTTTAAAGGTTTTTTTTTTTTTTTTTTTTTACATATTATGGCTGTACAAGAAGTCCATATTTGACCTACTGAACAATTTTTTTTTTCCAAAGGTCAAAAAGTCACTCATTGACTTTCCTTCTGGTTCTAATAAGTAGCTAAAAGGTCAACAAAAGGTTAAACATTTTTTTTTTTTTTTACATATTATGGCTGGACAAGAAGTCCATATTTGACCTACTGAACAAATTTTTGTCCCAAAGGTCAAAAAGTTACTCATTGACTTTCCTTCTGGTTCCAATTAGTAGCTAAAAGGTCTACAAAAGGTTAGAATTTTTTTTTTTTTTTTTTTTTTTACATATTATGGCTGTACAGAAGTCCATATTTGACCTTCTGAACATATTTTTGGCCCAAAGGTAAAAAAAGGTCACTCATTGTCTTCCCTTCTGATTCCAAAAAGTAGCTTACAGGTCTACAAAAGGTTTTTTTTTTTTTTTTTTTTTTTTTTTTACATATTATGGCTGTACAGAAGTCCATATTTGACCTACTGAACACATTTTTGGCCCAAATGTAAAAAAAAGGTCACTCATTGCCTTCCCATCTGATTCCAACAAGTAGCTAAAAGGTCAACAAAAGGTTTCAATTCTTTTTTCTTTTTTTTTTTCAAACATATTATGACTTTACAAGAAGTCCATATTTAACCTAATGAACATATATTTAGTCCAAGATTCCATAAGCACTAATTTACTATACATACTCATTGACTTCCCTTCTTATTCCCATTACTAGCCAAAGGTTCCACAAAAGGTTTAAAAGTTTGTTTTACATGTTATGGATGTACAGAAGTCTATATTTGACTTTCTGAATATATTCTTGGCCCAAAGGTAAAAAAAAGTCACTCATTGACTTCCCTTTCGATTCCAATTAGTAGCTAAAAGGTCCATAGAAGTATTATTTTTTTATTTATTTTTTCATGTCATGGCTGTACAGAAGTCCATATTTGACTTACCGAACAAATTTTTGTCCCAAAGGTCAAAAAGTCACTCATTGAATTTCCTTCTGGTACCAATAAGTAGCTAAAAGGTCCACAAAAGGTTAAATTTTTTCTTTTTTCTTTTTACATATTATGGCTGTACAAAGTCCATATTTGACCTAGTGAACAAATTTTTGTCCCAAAGGTCAAAAAGTCACTCACTCATTGACTTCCCTTCTGATTCAAATAAGTAGCTTACAGGTCTAAAAAAGGTTTTAACGTTTTTTTTTTTTGTAGTTTTTTTTATATATTATGGCTGTACAAGAAGTCCATATTTGACCTAATGAACAATTTTTTTTTCCAAAGGTCAAAAAGTCACTCATTGACTTTCCTTCTGGTTCTAAGAAGTAGCTAAAAGGTCTACAAAAGGTTAAATGTTTTTTTTTTTTTTTTTTTTTACATATTATGGACAAGAAGTCCATATTTGACCTACTGAACATATTTTCGTCCCAACAGTCCTTAGACACTAGCTTACTATACACACTCATTGACTTTCCTTCTGATTCCAGTTGCAAGCCAAAAGTCCCCCCCCCCCCTTTTTTTTTAAGGTTTTATTTCAATTCTTTATTTCATTTTTTTTTTTACATGTTATGACTGTACGGAAATTCATATTTGACCTACTGAACATTTTTTTTGTCCCAAAGGTCAAAAAGTCACTCATTGACTTCTCTTCTCGTTCCAATTAGTAGCTAAAAGGTCTAAAAAAGGTTCATTTTTTTTGTTTACATGCTATGGCTGTATTGAAGTCCATATTTGACCTACTGAACATATATTTGGCCCAAAGGTAAAAAAAGGTCACTCATTGTCTTCCCTTCTGATTCCAAAAAGTAGCTTACAGGGCTACAAAATTTTTTTTTTTTTTAATTTTTTAATTTTTAATTTTACATATTATGGCTGTACAGAAGTCCACATTTTACCTACTGAACATATTCTCGTCCCAACAGTCCTTAAACACTAACTTACACACTCATTGACTTTCCTTCTGATTCCAATTGCAAGTCAAACCCCCCCCCCCCCCCCTTTTTTAAAGGTTTTATTTCATTTTTTTCATGTTATGGCTGTACAGAAATTCATATTTGACCTACTGAACATATTTTTGGCCTAAGAGACCTCAAACACTAACTTAATATATATACTCATTGACTTCCCTTCTATTCCCATTACTAGCCAAAAGCTCCAAAAAAATATTTTAAAGTTTTTATTTATATATTTTTTTTAACATGTTAGTGTTGGACAAGAAGTCCATATTGGACCTACTGAACAAATTTTTGGGCCAAGATTCCATAAATACTAAATTAAATACTCATTCAATTCTCTTCCAAATCCAATTACTAGCCTAAAGTTCTACAAAAGGGTTTTTAAAGTGTTGTTTTTATTTTTACATGTTATGGCTGTACAGAAGTCCATATTTGACCTTCTGAATATGTTTTGGGCCAAGGGGTCCACACAATATTTTCAACTATTTATTTTCAAAGACTCCTTATGTTAAATCAGCCATACCGTAGTCCATATTTGAAGCACTTATCTACTGAATATATTTCTGTCTGAATATTCATCAGTCCATAAGTAGTCCACAATATTCATTAGTCCATAAATAGTCCACAGTCCATATGTCCATTTTTGACCCTTTGTAGACAAAAGGGAATCAGAAGGGAAGTCAATGAGTATTTATAGTAAGTTCATGATCGAGGCCAGAAATTTGTTCATATATATACTGTATGTCTGATTTAATATCAAAAGGGGTCTATGAAAAGATATAGCAAATGGAAACCTTTGTGAACCCTTTGGCCAAAAATATGTTCAGTAGGTAAAATTTGGACTATTGTGTGATTTAACATGAGAAGGAATCATTGAGAGTATATAGTTGAAAACCTTTGTAGACACCTTGGCCAGAAACATGTTCAGTAGGTCAAATATGGACTTCTGTTTAGCAATAACATGTAAATTAATTTTCAATACACAATTATAGACTCTTTATGATGATAAATCAGCCATAGTCCATTTTTTTTGACCAAAGTGTCCTTGAAAACTGTACTACTCATTGACTTCAATGTTACAACAGCCGTACATTAGAACCTGATGTAACATAGGAATAAGTCAATGTTCCAGGACGAAAAAAAATATGATCGGCGGGTCATATATGGACTACTGATTCACCATCAAAAGGAGTCTATGAGAATATATAGAAAATAACCTTTTGTGGACCCTTCGGACAGAAATAAGTTCAGTAGGTCAAATATAGACTAATTTAATGCTTAGAGTCAAAAAGTATGGATAGTAAGTCAATGTTCAAGGAGACTTTAAACATGTTCAGTAGAATTAATATGTACCTAATGTATGGCTTGCTGTAACGTAAGGAGTCAATGAGTATTTATAGTAATTTAATATTTGAGGACTCATCGTTCAGGAACATTTTCAATAGGTCATAATGTACCACGTTCCGGCTGATTTAACATGAGGAGTCAAAGGGAATTATAAGACATTTTATGTTTGAGGATTCGTCGGTGAGAAAGATGTTCAACAGAACATAATTATCTGCTTCCTGGCAAGACAACTCATTCCGAGGTGCATTGAGGAGATAGACCTTTTGAATAGACAGATGTTGCCATGCACTTGCTAATGCAAAAGCACTTATCAGTTATTTTATGCACGGAAAAAGCACTAATCTCTTCAATGCACAACGAGTTCTTGTATCCAATGCAATGCAACAGCACTTGTCTCTTCAAACGTACGAGTCGTGTATGCAGTGCAATGCAAAAGCACTAATCTCTTCAATACACACGACTTCTTGAATGCAAAGAAATGCAAAATCACTTGTCTCTTCAATGCACAATGAGTTTAGTATGCATTGCAATGCAAAAGCACTATTCTCTTAAATGCACACCGAGTTCTTGAATGCAATGCAATGCAAAAGCACTAATCTGTTCAATGCACACCGAATCTTGTATGCATTGCAATGCAAAAGTACTAATCTCGTTAATGCACAAGTCTATTTTTAATGCGATGCAATGCAAAATCACTTGTCTCTTCAATGCACAATGAGTTTAGTATGCATTGCAATGCAAAAGCACTAATCTCTTCAATGCACAAGTCTATTTTTAATGCGATGCAATTCAATTTCACTTGTCTCTTCAATGCACAATGTGTTTTATATGCATTACAATGCAAAACCACTATTCTCTTCAATGCACACCGAGTTCTTGAATGCAATGCAAAATCACTTGTCTCTTCAATGCACAAAAAGTTCTTATATGCAATGCAATGCAAAAGCACTAATCTCGTCAATACACAAGTCTATTTTTAATGCGATGCAATTCAATTTCACTTGTCTCTTCAATGCACAATGTGTTTTGTATGCATTGCAATGCAAAACCACTATTCTCTTCAATGCACACCGAGTGTTAGAATGCAATGCAATACAAAATCAATTGTCGCTTCAATGCACAACGAGTTCTTGAATGCAATGCAATGCAAAATCACTTGTCTCTTCAATGCAAAAAAGTCTTGAATGCATTGCAATGCAAAAGCACTAATCTTGTCAAAGCACAAGTTTTTTTTATTGCGATGCAATGCAAAATCATTTGTCTCTTCAATGCACACCGAGTGTTTGAATGCAATGCAATACAAAATCACTTGTCTCTTCAATGTACAAAAAGTTCTTATATGCAATGCAATGCAATATCACTTGTCTCTTCACAATGCACAATGAGTTTCGTTTACATTGCAATGCAAAAGCACTAATCTCGTCAATTCACGTTTTTTGTATGCTATGCAATAAAAACAGACTAATCTATTCAATGCACAATGCGTTTTGTGTGTATTGCAATGCAAAATCACTTGTCTTTTCAATGCACAAAAGTTCTTATATGCAATGCAATTCAAAAGCACTAATCTCGTCAATGCACAAGTTTTTTTTAATGCAATGCAATGCAAAAGCACTAATCTGTTCAATGCACACCGAATCTTGTATGCATTGCAATGCAAAAGTACTAATCTCGTTAATGCATATCTATTTTTAATGCGATGCAATGCAAAATCAATTGTCTCTTCAATGCACAATGAGTTTAGTATGCATTGCAATGCAAAAGCACTATTCTCTTAAATGCACAACGAGTTCTTGAATGCAATGCAAAACCACTTGTCTCTTCAATGCAAAAAAAGTTCTTATATGCAATGCAAAAGCACTAATCTCGTCAATGCACAAGTCTATTTTTAATGCGATGCAATTCAATTCCACTTGTCTCTTCAATGCACAATGTGTTTTGTATGCATTGCAATGCAAAACCACTATTCTCTTCAATGCACACCAAGTGTTAGAATGCAATGCAATACAAAATCAATTGTCTCTTCAATGCACAACGAGTTCTTGAATGCAATGCAATGCAAAATCACTTGTCTCTTCAATGCAAAAAAAGTCTTGTTATGCATTGCAATGCAAAAGCACTAATCTTGTCAAAGCACAAGTTTTTTTTATTCGGATGCAATGCAAAATCACTTGTCTCTTCAATGCACATCAAGTGTTTGAATGCAATGCAAAATAACTTGTCTCTTCAATGCACACAAAGTTATTTTATGCAATGCAATGCAAAATCACTTGTCTCTTCAATGCACAATGAGTTTCGTATGCATTGCAATACGAAATCACTTGTCTCTTCAATGCACAACAAGTTTTTATATCTAATGCAATGCAACAGCACTTATCTCTTCAATGCACAACGAGTCTTGAATGCAGTGCAACGCAAAAGCACTAATCATTTCAATGCACACCGAGTTCTTGAGTGCAAAGAAATGCAAAATCACTTGTCTCTTCAATGCACAATGAGTTTAGTATGCATCGCAATGCAAAAGCACTATTCTCTTCAATGCACAGTGTTAGAATGCAATGCAATACAAAATCAATTGTCTCTTCAATGCACAACGACTTCTTGAATGCAATGCAATGCAAAATCACTTGTCTCTTCAATGCACAAAAAGTTATTATATACAATGCAATGCAAAAGCACTAATCTGGTCAAAGCACAAGTTTTTTTATTGCGATGCAATGCAAAATAACTTGTGTCTTCAATGCTCAATGTGTTTTGTATGCATTGCAATGCAAAACCACTATTCTCTTCAATGCACACAAAAGTTAAGAACATTAAACTGTGCATTGAAGAGGCAAGAGGATGCAATGTGATGCAATGCAAATGTGATGCAATGCAAATGCAAATGTGATGCAATGTGATGCAATGTCTCTTCAATGCACGAGTTCTTGAATGCAATGCATTGCAAAATCACTTTTCTTTTCAATGCACAACGAGTTCTTGAATGCAACGCAATGCAAAATCACTTGTCTCTTCAATGCACACAAAGTTCTTATATGCAATGCAATGCAAAATCACTTGTCTCTTCAATGCACAATGAGTTTCGTATGCATTGCAATCCAAAAGCACTAATCTCGTCAACACACGTTTTTTTATGCTATGCAATGCAAACAAACTGATCTATTCAATGCACAATGCGTTTTGTGTGCATTGCAATGCAAAATCACTTGTCTTCAATGCACAAAAGTTCTTATATAAGAACTTTTTTGCATTGAAGAGACAAGTGATGCAATGTGATGCAATGTGATGCAATGCAAATGTGATGCAATGCAAATGCAAATGTGATGCAATGTGATGCAATGTCTCTTCAATGCACAACGAGTTCTTGAATGCAATGCAATGCAAAATCAATTGTCTCTACAATGCACACAAAGTTCTTATATGCAATGCAATGCAAAATCACTTGTCTCTTCAATGCACAAAAGTTCTTATATAATATGTTCAATATGAGCATTGAAGACACAAGTAATTTAAAGTGATGCAATACAAATGCAATGCAAAAGCACTAATCTCGTCAATGCACAAGTTTTTTTTAATGCAATGCAATGCAAAAGCACTAATCTGTTCAATGCACACCGAGTCTTGTATGCATTGCAATGCAAAAGTACTAATCTCGTCAATGCACAAGTGTTTTTTAATGCGATGCAATGCATGTAATGAAAGATCACTTGTCTCTTCAATGCACAATGAGTTTAGTATGCATTGCAATGCAGAAGCACTTTTCTCTTAAATGCACACCAAGTTCTTGAATGCAATGCAAAATCACTTGTCTCTTCAATGCACACAAAGTTCTTATATGCAATGCAATGCAAAATCACTTGTCTCTTCAATGCACAATGAGTTTCGTATGCATTGCAATCCAAAAGCACTAATCTCGTCAATTCACGTTTTTTTATGCTATGCAATGCAAACAAACTGATCTATTCAATGCACAATGCGTTTTGTGTGCATTGCAATGCAAAATCACTTGTCTTCAATGCACAAAAGTTCTTATATAAGAACTTTTGTGCATTGAAGAGACAAGTGATGCAATGCAAATGCAAATGTGATGCAATGTGATGCAATGTCTCTTCAATGCACAACGAGTTCTTGAATGCAATGCATTGCAAAATCACTTGTCTCTTCAATGCACACCGAGTGTTAGAATGCAATGCAATACAAAATCAATTGTCTCTTCAATGCACAATGAGTTCTTGAATGCAATGCAATGCAAAATCACTTGTCTCTTCAATGCAAAAAAGTCTTGTATGCATTGCAACGCAAAAGCACTAACCTGGTCAGAGCACAAGTTTTTTTTATTGCGATGCAATGCAAAACCACTTGTCTATTCAATGCACACAAAGTTATTTTATGCAATGAAGCACTAATCTATTCAATACACAATGTGTTTTGTGTGCATTGCAATTCAAAATCGCTTGTCTCTTCAATGCACAAAAAGTTCTTATATGCAATGCAATGCAGAAGCACTAAACTCGTCAATGCACAAGTGTTTTTTAATGCGATGCAATGCAAAAATCACTTGTCTCTTCAATGCACAATGTGTTTTGTATGCATTGCAAGGCAAAACCATTATTCTCTTCAATGCACACCGAGTGTTTGAATGCAATGCAATACAAAATCAATTGTCTCTTCAATGCACAACGAGGTCTTGAATGCAATGCAATGCAAAATGTATTGTCTCTTCAATGCAAAAAAAGTCTTGTATGCATTGCAATGCAAAAGCACTAATCTCGTCAAAGCACAAGTTTTTTTAATGCTATGCAATGCAAACGCACTAATCTATTCAATGCACAATTTGTTTTGTGTGCATTGCAATTCAAAACCCCCATTTTCTTAAATGCACAACGAGTTCTTGAATGCAATGCAATGCAAAATCACTTGTCTCTTCAATGCACAAACAGTTCTTATATGCAATGCAATGCAAAAGCACTAATCTGTTCAATGCACACCGAGTCTTGTATGCATTGCAATGCAAAAGTACTAATATCATCAATGCACAAGTTTTTTTTTATTGCGATGCAATGCAAACACACTAATCTATTCAATGCACAATGTGTTTTGTGTGCATTGCAATGCAAAACCACTATTCTCTTTAATGCACAATGCGTTTTGTATGCATTGCAATGCAAAACCACTATTCTCTTCAATGCACACCAAGTTTTTGAATGCAATGCAATGCAAAATCCCTTCTCTTCAATGCACACCGAGATTTTGAATGCAATGCAATGCAAAATCCCTTCTCTTCAATGCACACCGAGTTATTGTATGCAGTGCAACGGAACAGCACTAATCTCAATGCACAATGCGTTTTGTAAGCATTGCGATGCAAAACCACTTTTCTCTTGAATGCACACCTTGTATTCATGCAAGGCAAAAGCACTAATCTCTTCGAAGCATTAGTTCGTGCAATGCAATGCAAAAGCAAATATGTTTTTTATCTCTTTAATACATAAGTTAATACATAAGTAATACACACACTCATTGACTTTCCTTCTGATTCCAATAGCAAGCCAAAATTTCCCCCATTTTCTTTTAAAGGCTTTATTTTCTTTTATTTTTTTCCATGTTATGGCTGTACAGAACTTCATATTTGACCTACTGAACTTATTTTTGGCACAAAGATCAAAAAAGTCACTCATTGACTTCTCTTCAGATTCCAATTAGTAACTAAAAGGTCCACAAAAGGTTAAAAAAAAGTATTATTCGGGTTTTTTTTACATGTTATGGCTGTACAAGAAGTCCATATTTGACCTACTGAATATGTTTTAGGACTAAGAGACCATAATCACTAATTATATACATATTTATTGACTTCCCTTCTGAATCCAATTACCAGCAAGTCCCACAAAGTCCCACAAGTCCCACAAGTCCCACAAAAGGTTTTATAAGGTTTTTATATATTTTATTTTTTTATCTAGTTTTGGCTCTACAGACATCTAAATTTAACTTGCTAAACATATTTTGGCCCAAGAGTCCTTGAACACTAACTTACTATACATACATATTCGTTAACTTCCCTTCTGAATCCAATTGCTAGCCAAAAGTTCCACAAAAAGGTTTTTATTTTTTTTATTATTATTATTTTTTTTTACATATTATGGCTGTTCAGAAGTCCATATTTGACCTACTGAACATACTTTTGTCCCAAAGGTCAAAAAGTCACTCATTGACTTTCCTTCTAGTTCCAATTAGTAGCTAAAAGGTCTACAAAAGGTTTCAATTTTTAAAAAAAAAATTTTTTTATACATATTATGGCTGTACAAGAAGTCCATATTTGACCTACTGAACATGTTTTTGGACTCAGAGTCCATACACACTAATACACTGTACATACTTATAGACTGCCCTTCTGATTCCAATTACCAGCCAAAAGTCCCACAAAACGTTTTTTAAAGTTTTTTTTTTTTTAAACAAGTTTTGTCTGTACATGAAGTCCATATTTAACTTACTGAACATATTTTTGTCCCAAGAGTCCTTGAACACTAACTTACTATACATACACACTCTTTGACTTCCCTTCTGAAACCAAATACTAGCCAAAAGTTCCACAAAAAGGTTTTAATATTTTTTTATTATTATTTTATTTTTTACATGTTATGGCTGTTCAGAAGTCCGTATTTGACCTACTGAACATACTTTTGTCCCAAAAGCAAAAAAGTCACTCATTGATTTCCCTTCTGATTCCAATAAGTAGCTTACAGATCTAAAAAAGGTTTACATATATATATTTTTTTTTTACATATTATGGCTGTACAAGAAGTCCATATTTGACCTACTGAACAAGTTTTTGTCCCAAAGGTCAAAAATTCACTCATTGACTTTCTTTCTGGTTCCAGTTAGTAGCTAAAAGGTCTACAAAAGGTTAGAATTTTTTTTTTTTTTTTTTTTTTTTACATATTATGGCTGTACAGAAGTCCATATTTGACCTACTGAACAAATTTTTGTCCCAAAGGTCAAAAAGTCACTCACTCATTGACTTCCCTTCTGGTCCCAAATAGTAGCTAAAAGGTCTACAAAAGGTTTTAATTTTTTTTTTTTTTCCACATATTATGGCTTTACAAGAAGTCCATATTTGACCTACTGAACAATTTTTTGTCCCAAAGGTCAAAAAGTCACTCATTGACTTTCCTTCTGGTTCCAATTAGTAGCTAAAAGGTCTACAAAAGGTTTAATTTTTATTTTTATTTTTTTTTACATATTATGGCTGTACAGAAGTCCATATTTGACCTTCTGAACATATTTTTGGCCCAAAGGTAAAAAAAGTTCACTCATTGTCTTCCCTTCTGATTCCAAAAAGTAGCTTACAGGTCTAAAAAAGGTTTGAATTTTTTTTTTTTTTTTTTTTTACATATTATGGCTGTACAAGAAGTCCATATTTGACCTACTGAACAAATTTTATTTTCCAAAGGTCAAAAAGTCATTCATTGACTATCCTTCTGGTACCAATAAGTAGCTAAAAGGTCTACAAAAGGTTAAATTTTTTCTTTTTTCTTTTTACATATTATGGCTGTACAAAAAGTCCATATTTGACCTAGTGAACAAATTTTTGTCCCAAAGGTCAAAAAGTCACTCACTCATTGACTTCCCTTCTGATTCCAATACGTAGCTTACAGGTCTAAAAAAGGTTTGATTTTTTTTTTTTTTTTTTTTTTTTTACATATTACGGCTGTACAGAAGTCCATATTTGACCTACTGAACATATTTTTCGCCCAAAGGTAAAAAAAAGGTCACTCATTGACATCCCTTCTGATTCCAATAAATTGCTAAAAGGTCAACAAAAGGTTTCAATTCTTTTTTCTTTTCTTTCAAACATATTATGACTTTACAAGAAGTCCATATTTGACCTACTGAACATATTTTTAGTCCAAGATTCCATAAACACTAATTTACTATACATACTCATTGACTTCCTTCTTATTCCCATTACTAGCCAAAGGGTCCACAAAAGGTTTAAAAGTTTGTTTTACATGTTATGGATGTAGATAAGTCTATATTTGACCTTCTGAATATATTCTTAGCCCAAAGGTCAAAAAAGTCACTCATTGACTTCCCTTCTGATTCCAATAAGTAGCTAAAAGGTCCATAGAAGGTTTTATTTTTTTTTTTATTTTTTTTTTTTACATGTTATGGCTGTACAGAAGTCCATATTTGACCTACTGAACAAATTTTTGTCCCAAAGGTCAAAAAGTCACTCATTGACTTCCCTTCTGGTACCAATAAGTAGCTAAAAGGTCTACAAAAGGTTAATTTTTTTCTTTTTTCTTTTTACATATTATGGCTGTACAACGTCCATATTTGACCTACTGAACAAATTTTTGTCCCAAAGGTCAAAAAGTCACTCACTCATTGACGTCCCTTCTGATTCCAATAAGTAGCTTACAGGTCTAAAAAAGGTTTGAATTTTTTTTTTTTTTTTTTTTTACATATTATGGCTGTACAAGAAGTCCATATTTGACCTACTGAACAAATTTTATTTTCCAAAGGTCAAAAAGTCATTCATTGACTATCCTTCTGGTACCAATAAGTAGCTAAAAGGTCTACAAAAGGTTAAATTTTTTCTTTTTTCTTTTTACATATTATGGCTGTACAAAGTCCATATTTGACCTAGTGAACAAATTTTTGTCCCAAAGGTCAAAAAGTCACTCACTCATTGACTTCCCTTCTGATTCCAATACGTAGCTTACAGGTCTAAAAAAGGTTTGATTTTTTTTTTTTTTTTTTTTTTTTTACATATTACGGCTGTACAGAAGTCCATATTTGACCTACTGAACATATTTTTCGCCCAAAGGTAAAAAAAAGGTCACTCATTGACATCCCTTCTGATTCCAATAAATTGCTAAAAGGTCAACAAAAGGTTTCAATTCTTTTTTCTTTTCTTTCAAACATATTATGACTTTACAAGAAGTCCATATTTGACCTACTGAACATATTTTTAGTCCAAGATTCCATAAACACTAATTTACTATACATACTCATTGACTTCCTTCTTATTCCCATTACTAGCCAAAGGGTCCACAAAAGGTTTAAAAGTTTGTTTTACATGTTATGGATGTAGATAAGTCTATATTTGACCTTCTGAATATATTCTTAGCCCAAAGGTCAAAAAAGTCACTCATTGACTTCCCTTCTGATTCCAATAAGTAGCTAAAAGGTCCATAGAAGGTTTTATTTTTTTTTTTATTTTTTTTTTTTACATGTTATGGCTGTACAGAAGTCCATATTTGACCTACTGAACAAATTTTTGTCCCAAAGGTCAAAAAGTCACTCATTGACTTCCCTTCTGGTACCAATAAGTAGCTAAAAGGTCTACAAAAGGTTAATTTTTTTCTTTTTTCTTTTTACATATTATGGCTGTACAACGTCCATATTTGACCTACTGAACAAATTTTTGTCCCAAAGGTCAAAAAGTCACTCACTCATTGACGTCCCTTCTGATTCCAATAAGTAGCTTACAGGTCTAAAAAAGGTTTGTATTTTTTTTTTTTTTTTTTTTTTTTACATATTATGGCTGTACAAGAAGTCCATTTTGACCTACTGAACAAATTTTATTTTCCAAAGGTCAAAAAGTCACTCATTGACTTTCCTTCTGGTACCAATAAGTAGCTAAAAGGTCTACAAAAGGTTACATTTTTTCTTTTTTCTTTTTACATATTATGGCTGTACAAAGTCCATATTTGACCTAGTAAACAAATTTTTGTCCCAAAGGTCAAAAAGTCACTCACTCATTGACTTCACTTCTGATTCCAATAAGTAGCTTACAGGTCTAAAAAAGGTTTGAATTTTTTTTTTTTTTTTTTTTTACATATTATGGCTGTACAAGAAGTCCATATTTGACCTACTGAACAAATTTTTTTTCCAAAGGTCAAAAAGTCACTCATTGACTTTCCTTCTGGTTCCAATAAGTAGCTAAAAGGTCTACAAAAGGTTTGAATTTTTTTTTTTTTTTACATATTATGGCTGGACAAGAAGTCCATATTTGACCTACTGAACATATTTTTGGCACAAAGGTAAAAAAAAGGTCACTCATTGACATCCCTTCTGATTCCAATAAGTAGCTAAAAGGTCAACAAAAGGTTTCAATTCTTTTTTTCTTTTTTTTTCAAACATATTATGACTTTACAAGAAGTCCATATTTGACCTACTGAACATATTTTTAGTCCAAGATTCCATAAACACTAATTTACTATACATACTCATTGACTTCCCTTCTTATTCCCATTACTAGCCAAAGGTTCCACAAAAGGTTTAAAAGTTTGTTTTACATGTTATGGATGTACAGAAGTCTATATTTGACTTTCTGAATATATTCTTGGCCCAAAGGTCAAAAAAGTCACTCATTGACTTCCCTTCTGATTCCAATTAGTAGCTAAAAGGTCCATAGAAGGTTTTGTTTATTTTTTTATTTTTTGTTTTTACATGTTATGGCTGTACAGAAGTCCATATTTGACCTACTGAAAATATTTTTGTCCCAAAGGTCTAAAAGTCACTCATTGAATTATCTTCTGATTACAATAAATAGCTTACAGGTCTAAAAAAGGTTTGAATTTTTTTTTTTTTTTTTTTTTTTTTTTTTTTTTTTACAAATTACGGCTGTACAAGAAGTCCATATTTGACCTACTGAACAAATTTTTTTTCCAAAGGTCAAAAAGTCACTCATTGACTTTCCTTCTGGTTCCAATTAGTAGCTAAAAGGTCTACAAAAGGTTTGAATTATTATTAAAAAAAATTACATATTATGGCTGTACAAGAAGTCCATTTTTAACTTACTGAACATATTTTTGCCCAAGAGTCCTTGAACACTAACATACTATACATACACACTCTTTGACTTCCCTTCTGAATCCAATTGCTAGCCAAAAGTTCCACAAAAAGGTTTAAATTTTTTTTATTATTATTATTATTTTTTACATATTATGGCTGTTCAGAAGTCCATATTTGACCTACTGAAAATATTTTTTCCCAAAGGTCAAAAAGTCACTCATTGACTTTCCTTCTGGTTCCAATTAGTAGCTAAAAGGTCTACAAAAGGTTTAATTTTTTTTTTTTTTACATATTATGGCTGTACAGAAGACCATATTTGACCTACTGAACAAATTTTTGTCCCAAAGGTCAAAAAGTCACTCATTGACTTTCCATCTGGTTCCATTTAGTAGCTAAAAGGTCTACAAAAGGTTTAATTTTTTTTTTTTTTTACATATTATGGCTGTACAGAAGTCCATATTTGACCTACAGAACAAATTTTTGGCCCAAAGGTAAAAAAAGGTTCACTCATTGTCTTCCCTTCTGATTCCAATTAGTAGCTAAAAGGTCTACAAAAGGTTTAATTTTTTTTTTTTTTTTTACATATTATGGCTGTACAGAAGTCCATATTTGACCTTCTGAACATATTTTTGGCCCAAAGGTAAAAAAAGGTCACTCATTGTCTTCTCTTCTGATTCCAAAAAGTAGCTTACAGGTCTACAAAAGGTTTTTTATTTTTATTTTTTATTTTTTTACATATTATGGCTGAACAGAAGTCCATATTTGACCTACTGAACAAATTTTTGGCCCAAAGGTAAAAAAAGGTCACTCATTGCCTTCCCATCTATTTCCACTTAGTAGCTTACAGGTCTACAAAAAGGTTTACATTTTTGTTTATTTTTTTATTTTTTTTTACATATTATGGCTTTACAGAAGTCCATATTTGACCTACTGAACAAATTTTTGTTCAGTAAGTAAGTGAGTTCCACAAAAAGGTTTTAATTTTTTTCTTATTACTATTTTTTTTTACATATTATGGCTGTTCAGAAGTCCATATTTGACCTACTGAACATATTTTTGGCACAAAGGTAAAAAAAAGGTCACTCATTGACATCCCTTCTGATTCCAATAAGTAGCTAAAAGGTCAACAAAAGGTTTCAATTCTTTTTTTCTTTTTTTTCAAACATATTATGACTTTACAAGAAGTCCATATTTGACCTACTGAACATATTTTTAGTCCAAGATTCCATAAACACTAATTTACTATACATACTCATTGACTTCCCTTCTTATTCCCATTACTAGCCAAAGGTTCCACAAAAGGTTTAAAAGTTTGTTTTACATGTTATGGATGTACAGAAGTCTATATTTGACTTTCTGAATATATTCTTGGCCCAAAGGTCAAAAAAGTCACTCATTGACTTCCCTTCTGATTCCAATTAGTAGCTAAAAGGTCCATAGAAGGTTTTGTTTATTTTTTTATTTTTTGTTTTTACATGTTATGGCTGTACAGAAGTCCATATTTGACCTACTGAAAATATTTTTGTCCCAAAGGTCTAAAAGTCACTCATTGAATTCTCTTCTGATTCCAATAAATAGCTTACAGGTCTAAAAAAGGTTTGAATTTTTTTTTTTTTTTTTTTTTTTTTTTTTTTTTTTACAAATTACGGCTGTACAAGAAGTCCATATTTGACCTACTGAACAAATTTTTTTTCCAAAGGTCAAAAAGTCACTCATTGACTTTCCTTCTGGTTCCAATTAGTAGCTAAAAGGTCTACAAATGGTTTGAATTATTATTAAAAAAAAATTACATATTATGGCTGTACAAGAAGTCCATTTTTAACTTACTGAACATATTTTTGCCCAAGAGTCCTTGAACACTAACATACTATACATACACACTCTTTGACTTCCCTTCTGAATCCAATTGCTAGCCAAAAGTTCCACAAAAAGGTTTAAATTTTTTTTATTATTATTATTATTTTTTACATATTATGGCTGTTCAGAAGTCCATATTTGACCTACTGAAAATATTTTTTCCCAAAGGTCAAAAAGTCACTCATTGACTTTCCTTCTGGTTCCAATTAGTAGCTAAAAGGTCTACAAAAGGTTTAATTTTTTTTTTTTTTTACATATTATGGCTGTACAGAAGACCATATTTGACCTACTGAACAAATTTTTGTCCCAAAGGTCAAAAGATCACTCACTCATTGACTTCCCTTCTGATTCCAATAAGTAGCTCACAGGTCTAAAAAAGGTTTGAATTTTTTTTTTTTTTTTTTTTTAAATATTATGGCTGTACAAGAAGTCCATATTTAACCTACTGAACAAATTTTATTTTCCAAAGGTCAAAAAGTCACTCATTGACTTTCCTTCTGGTTCCAATTAGTAGCTAAAAGGTCTACAAAAGGTTTAATTTTTTTTTTTTTTTTTTTTTTTACATATTATGGCTGTACAGAAGTCCATATTTGACCTTCTGAACATATTTTTGGCCCAAAGGTAAAAAAAAGTTCACTCATTGTCTTCCCTTCTGATTCCAAAAAGTAGCTTACAGGTCTAAAAAAGGTTTGAATTTTTTTTTTTTTTTTTTTTTTTACATATTATGGCTGTACAAGAAGTCCATATTTGACCTACTGAACAAATTTTATTTTCCAAAGGTCAAAAAGTCACTCATTGACTTTCCTTCTGGTACCAATAAGTAGCTAAAAGGTCTACAAAAGGTTAAATTTTTTCTTTTTTCTTTTTACATATTATGGCTGTACAAAGTCCATATTTGACCTAGTGAACAAATTTTTGTCCCAAAGGTCAAAAAGTCACTCACTCATTGACTTCCCTTCTGATTCCAATACGTAGCTTACAGGTCTAAAAAAGGTTTGAATTTTTTTTTTTTTTTTTTTTTTTTTTTTTTACATATTATGGCTGTACAGAAGTCCATATTTGACCTACTGAACATATTTTTGGCCCAAAGGTAAAAAAAGGTCACTCATTGACATCCCTTCTGATTCCAATAAATTGCTAAAAGGTCAACAAAAGGTTTCAATTCTTTTTTCTTTTCTTTCAAACATATTATGACTTTACAAGAAGTCCATATTTGACCTACTGAACATATTTTTAGTCCAAGATTCCATAAACACTAATTTACTATACATACTCATTGACTTCCTTCTTATTCCCATTACTAGCCAAAGGGTCCACAAAAGGTTTAAAAGTTTGTTTTACATGTTATGGATGTAGATAAGTCTATATTTGACCTTCTGAATATATTCTTAGCCCAAAGGTCAAAAAAGTCACTCATTGACTTCCCTTCTGATTCCAATAAGTAGCTAAAAGGTCCATAGAAGGTTTTATTTTTTTATTTTTTTTTACATGTTATGGCTGTACAGAAGTCCATATTTGACCTACTGAACACATTTTTGTCCCAAAGGTCAAAAAGTCACTCATTGACTTCCCTTCTGGTACCAATAAGTAGCTAAAAGGTCTACAAAAGGTTAATTTTTTTCTTTTTTCTTTTTACATATTATGGCTGTACAACGTCCATATTTGACCTACTGAACACATTTTTGTCCCAAAGGTCAAAAAGTCACTCACTCATTGACTTCCCTTCTGATTCCAATAAGTAGCTTACAGGTCTAAAAAAGGTTTGTATTTTTTTTTTTTTTTTTTTTTTTTTTTTACATATTATCGCTGTACAAGAAGTCCATTTTGACCTACTGAACAAATTTTATTTTCCAAAGGTCAAAAAGTCACTCATTGACTTCCCTTCTGGTACCAATAAGTAGCTAAAAGGTCTACAAAAGGTTAATTTTTTCTTTTTACATATTATGGCTGTACAAAGTCCATATTTGACCTACTGAACAAATGTTTGTCCCAAAGGGCAAAAAGTCACTCACTCATTGACTTCCCTTCTGATTCCAATAAGTAGCTTACAGGTCTAAAAAAGGTTTGTATTATTATTATTTTTTTTTTTACATATTATGGCTGTGCAAGAAGTCCATTTTGACCTACTGAACAAATTTTATTTTCCAAAGGTCAAAAAGTCACTCATTGACTTTCCTTCTGGTTCCAATAAGTAGCTTAAAGGTCTACAAAAGGTTTGAATTTTTTTTTTCTTTTTTTTTATACATATTATGGCTGGACAAGAAGTCCATATTTGACCGACTGAACAAATTTTTGTCCCAAAGGTCAAAAAGTCACTCATTGACTTTCCTTCTGGTTCCAATTAGTAGCTAAAAGGTCTACAAAAGGTTTATTTATTTATTTAATTTTTTTTTTTTTTTACATATTATGGCTGTACAGAAGTCCATATTTGACCTTCTGAACATATTTTTGGCCCAAAGGTAAAAAAAGGTCACTCATTGTCTTCCCTTCTGATTCCAATTAGTAGCTAAAAGGTCTACAAAAGTTTTTTTTTTTTTTTTACATATTATGGCTGTACAGAAGTCCATATTTGACCTTCTGAACATATTTTTGGCCCAAAGGTAAAAAAAAAGGTCAATCATTGTCTTCCCTTCTGATTCCAAAAAGTAGCTTACAGGTCTACAAAAGTTTTTTTATTTTTATTTTTAATTTTTTTTTACATATTATGGCTTTACAGAAGTCCATATTTGACCTACTGAACAAATTTTTGTACCAAAGGTCAAAAAGTCACTCATTGACTTTCCTTATGGTTCCAATTAGTAGCTAAAAGGTCTACAAAAGGTTTAATTTAAATTTTTTTTTTTTTTTTTTTTTTTACATATTATGGCTTTACAGAAGTCCATATTTGACCTACTGAACATATTTTTGGCACAAAGGTAAAAAAAAGGTATTTTTTTTTCCAAAGGTCAAAAAGTCACTCATTGACTTTCCTTCTGGTTCCAATAAGTAGCTAAAAGGTCTACAAAAGGTTAAATAAAATTTTTTTTTTTTTTTTTTTTTTTTACATATTATGGCTGTACAGAAGTCCATATTTGACCTTCTGAACATATTTTTGGCCCAAAGGTAAAAAAAGGTCACTCATTGTCTTCCCTTCTGATTCCAATTAGTAGCTAAAAGGTCTACAAAAGTTTTTTTTTTTATTTAATTTTTTTTTTTTTTACATATTATGGCTGTACAGAAGTCCATATTTGACCTTCTGAACATATTTTTGGCCCAAAGGTAAAAAAAGGTCACTCATTGACATCCCTTCTGATTCCAATAAATTGCTAAAAGGTCAACAAAAGGTTTCAATTCTTTTTTCTTTTCTTTCAAACATATTATGACTTTACAAGAAGTCCATATTTGACCTACTGAACATATTTTTAGTCCAAGATTCCATAAACACTAATTTATTATACATACTCATTGACTTCCTTCTTATTCCCATTACTAGCCAAAGGGTCCACAAAAGGTTTAAAAGTTTGTTTTACATGTTATGGATGTAGATAAGTCTATATTTGACCTTCTGAATATATTCTTAGCCCAAAGGTCAAAAAAGTCACTCATTGACTTCCCTTCTGATTCCAATAAGTAGCTAAAAGGTCCATAGAAGGTTTTATTTTTTTATTTATTTATTTTTTTACATGTTATGGCTGTACAGAAGTCCATATTTGACCTACTGAACAAATTTTTGTCCCAAAGGTCAAAAAGTCACTCATTGACTTCCCTTCTGGTACCAATAAGTAGCTAAAAGGTCTACAAAAGGTTAATTTTTTTCTTTTTTCTTTTTACATATTATGGCTGTACAACGTCCATATTTGACCTACTGAACAAATGTTTGTCCCAAAGGGCAAAAAGTTACTCACTCATTGACTTCCCTTCTGATTCCAATAAGTAGCTTACAGGTCTAAAAAAGGTTTGTATTATTATTATTTTTTTTTTACATATTATGGCTGTGCAAGAAGTCCATTTTGACCTACTGAACAAATTTTATTTTCCAAAGGTCAAAAAGTCACTCATTGACTTTCCTTCTGGTTCCAATAAGTAGCTTAAAGGTCTACAAAAGGTTTGAATTTTTTTTTTTTCTTTTTTTTTATACATATTATGGCTGGACAAGAAGTCCATATTTGACCGACTGAACAAATTTTTGTCCCAAAGGTCAAAAAGTCACTCATTGACTTTCCTTCTGGTTCCAATTAGTAGCTAAAAGGTCTACAAAAGGTTTATTTATTTTTAAAAAATTTTTTTTTTTTTACATATTATGGCTGTACAGAAGTCCATATTTGACCTTCTGAACATATTTTTGGCCCAAAGGTAAAAAAAGGTCACTCATTGTCTTCCCTTCTGATTCCAATTAGTAGCTAAAAGGTCTACAAAAGTTTTTTTTTTTATTTAATTTTTTTTTTTTTTTACATATTATGGCTGTACAGAAGTCCATATTTGACCTTCTGAACATATTTTTGGCCCAAAGGTAAAAAAAGGTCACTCAATGACATCCCTTCTGATTCCAATAAATTGCTAAAAGGTCAACAAAAGGTTTCAATTCTTTTTTCTTTTCTTTCAAACATATTATGACTTTACAAGAAGTCCATATTTGACCTACTGAACATATTTTTAGTCCAAGATTCCATAAACACTAATTTATTATACATACTCATTGACTTCCTTCTTATTCCCATTACTAGCCAAAGGGTCCACAAAAGGTTTAAAAGTTTGTTTTACATGTTATGGATGTAGATAAGTCTATATTTGACCTTCTGAATATATTCTTAGCCCAAAGGTCAAAAAAGTCACTCATTGACTTCCCTTCTGATTCCAATAAGTAGCTAAAAGGTCCATAGAAGGTTTTATTTTTTTATTTATTTATTTTTTTTACATGTTATGGCTGTACAGAAGTCCATATTTGGCCATACTGAACAAATTTTTGTCCCAAAGGTCAAAAAGTCACTCATTGACTTCCCTTCTGGTACCAATAAGTAGCTAAAAGGTCTACAAAAGGTTAATTTTTTTCTTTTTTCTTTTTACATATTATGGCTGTACAACGTCCATATTTGACCTACTGAACAAATGTTTGTCCCAAAGGGCAAAAAGTTACTCACTCATTGACTTCCCTTCTGATTCCAATAAGTAGCTTACAGGTCTAAAAAAGGTTTGTATTATTATTCTTTTTTTTTTACATATTATGGCTGTGCAAGAAGTCCATTTTGACCTACTGAACAAATTTTATTTTCCAAAGGTCAAAAAGTCACTCATTGACTTTCCTTCTGGTTCCAATAAGTAGCTTAAAGGTCTACAAAAGGTTTGAATTTTTTTTTTCTTTTTTTTTATACATATTATGGCTGGACAAGAAGTCCATATTTGACCGACTGAACAAATTTTTGTCCCAAAGGTCAAAAAGTCACTCATTGACTTTCCTTCTGGTTCCAATTAGTAGCTAAAAGGTCTACAAAAGGTTTATTTATTTTTTTTAATTTTTTTACATATTATGGCTGTACAGAAGTCCATATTTGACCTTCTGAACATATTTTTGGCCCAAAGGTAAAAAAAAGGTCAATCATTGTCTTCCCTTCTGATTCCAAAAAGTAGCTTACAGGTCTACAAAAGGTTTTTTATTTTTATTTTTTATTTTTTTACATATTATGGCTGAACAGAAGTCCATATTTGACCTACTGAACAAATTTTTGGCCCAAAGGTAAAAAAGGTGACTCATTGCCTTCCCATCTATTTCCACTTAGTAGCTTACAGGTCTACAAAAAGGTTTACATTTTTAATTTTTTTTACATATTATGGCTTTACAGGAGTCCATATTTGACCTACTGAACAAATTTTTGTCCCAAAGGTCAAAAAGTCACTCATTGACTTTCCTTCTGGTTCCAATTAGTAGCTAAAAGGTCTACAAAAGGTTTAATTTAAATTTTTTTTTTTTTTTTTTTTTTACATATTATGGCTTTACAGAAGTCCATATTTGACCTACTGAACATATTTTTGGCACAAAGGTAAAAAAAAGGTATTTTTTTTTCCAAAGGTCAAAAAGTCACTCATTGACTTTCCTTCTGGTTCCAATAAGTAGCTAAAAGGTCTACAAAAGGTTAAAAAAAAATTTTTTTTTTTTTTTTTTACATATTATGGCTGGAGAAGAAGTCCATATTTGACCTACTGAACAAATGTTTGTTCCAAAGGTCAAAAAGTCACTCATGGACTTTCCTTCTGGTTCCAATTAGTAGCTAAAAGGTCTACAAAAGGTTTATTTTTTATTTTATTTTATTTTTTACATATTATGGCTGTACAGAAGTCCATATTTGACCTTCTGAACATATTTTTGGCCCAAAGGTAAAAAAAGGTTCACTCATTGTCTTCCCTTCTGATTCCAATTAGTAGCTAAAAGGTCTACAAAAGGTTTACATTTTTAATTTTTTTTACATATTATGGCTTTACAGGAGTCCATATTTGACCTACTGAACAAATTTTTGTCCCAAAGGTCAAAAAGTCACTCATTGACTTTCCTTCTGGTTCCAATTAGTAGCTAAAAGGTCTACAAAAGGTTTAATTTAAATTTTTTTTTTTTTTTTTTTTTTTACATATTATGGCTTTACAGAAGTCCATATTTGACCTACTGAACATATTTTGGCACAAAGGTAAAAAAAAGGTATTTTTTTTTCCAAAGGTCAAAAAGTCACTCATTGACTTTCCTTCTGGTTCCAATAAGTAGCTAAAAGGTCTACAAAAGGTTAAAAAAAATTTTTTTTTTTTTTTTTACATATTATGGCTGGAGAAGAAGTCCATATTTGACCTACTGAACAAATGTTTGTTCCAAAGGTCAAAAAGTCACTCATGGACTTTCCTTCTGGTTCCAATTAGTAGCTAAAAGGTCTACAAAAGGTTTATTTTTTATTTTATTTTATTTTTTTACATATTATGGCTGTACAGAAGTCCATATTTGACCTTCTGAACATATTTTTGGCCCAAAGGTAAAAAAAGGTTCACTCATTGTCTTCCCTTCTGATTCCAATTAGTAGCTAAAAGGTCTACAAAAGGTTTAATTTTTTTTTTTTTTTTTTTTTTTTTACATATTATGGCTGTACAGAAGTCCATATTTGACCTTCTGAACATATTTTTGGCCCAAAGGTAAAAAAAGGTCACTCATTGTCTTCTCTTCTGATTCCAAAAAGTAGCTTACAGGTCTACAAAAGGTTTTTTATTTTTATTTTTTATTTTTTTACATATTATGGCTGAACAGAAGTCCATATTTGACCTACTGAACAAATTTTTGGCCCAAAGGTAAAAAAAGGTCACTCATTGCCTTCCCATCTATTTCCACTTAGTAGCTTACAGGTCTACAAAAAGGTTTACATTTTTGTTTATTTTTTTATTTTTTTTTACATATTATGGCTTTACAGAAGTCCATATTTGACCTACTGAACAAATTTTTGTTCAGTAAGTAAGTGAGTTCCACAAAAAGGTTGTAATTTTTTTTTAGTACTATTTTTTTTTTTTACATATTATGGCTGTTCAGAAGTCCATATTTGACCTACTGAACATATTTTTGGCACAAAGGTAAAAAAAAAGGTCACTCATTGACATCCCTTCTGATTCCAATAAGTAGCTAAAAGGTCAACAAAAGGTTTCAATTCTTTTTTTCTTTTTTTTTCAAACATATTATGACTTTACAAGAAGTCCATATTTGACCTACTGAACATATTTTTAGTCCAAGATTCCATAAACACTAATTTACTATACATACTCATTGACTTCCCTTCTTATTCCCATTACTAGCCAAAGGTTCCACAAAAGGTTTAAAAGTTTGTTTTACATGTTATGGATGTACAGAAGTCTATATTTGACTTTCTGAATATATTCTTGGCCCAAAGGTCAAAAAAGTCACTCATTGACTTCCCTTCTGATTCCAATTAGTAGCTAAAAGGTCCATAGAAGGTTTTGTTTATTTTTTTATTTTTTGTTTTTACATGTTATGGCTGTACAGAAGTCCATATTTGACCTACTGAAAATATTTTTGTCCCAAAGGTCTAAAAGTCACTCATTGAATTATCTTCTGATTACAATAAATAGCTTACAGG
>JARQWZ010008469.1:0-26920 GCA_033150135.1 Gobio occitaniae | reverse complement strand
ATGCGAAGGTCCAGGACTGGTCGTAACCCACCGGTTTTCTTGGGTACAATGAAGTAGGGGCTGTAGAACCCCGACTTCATTTCGGCTGGAGGGACAGGCTCGATCGCACCCTTCGCCAGTAGAGTGGCAATCTCCGCACGAATGACGGGGGCATGGGCCCCGGTCACGGTATAGCGGACTCCCCTGTAACGGGGAGGAGCCTGCGCGAACTGAATCGCGTAGCCGAGCCTGACGGTCCGGGCAACCCAGCGGGACAGCCCCGGAAGCTGAAGCCAGGCTTCCAGAGACTGCACCAACGGGGTCATACGGACGGCAGACGCACCCTGGGTGGGGCAGCGAGGCAGCGTTACCGGCCCGGACAGGGGAGGCTGGAGGGCGTCCCGGGGTCGGGGCACGGTTAACAGCTGCGCCCTGACAGAGGAGACCAGGGAAAGACTCGCGTTCCACTGGGGTCTGCTCTGCCAGGGGGCTGGCGACAGAGAGGGACGAGAGTGGCGAGACCCGAAGGTGGCGCGCACCGTCATCACCGGTCTCTGGGTCCTCAGAGACAGGAACATGAGTTCTTCCCAAGCGCTGCTAGCCCGGGGGCCAGCAGCGGAAGGATTTTCCCCCGGCCCTCCACCGGGGGAAGGAGAGGCCCTGCTACCATCCCCTGGGAAGAACTGGAACCCATCTCTGAGTTGTCCACCTCCAGCCTGGCGTTTAACCAGTCTGGGGAGCGGACTGGGCAACATCCTCAACCACCTCCACGGCGCGGCCCAGGTGAAGGCTGCTGCTGGGGCCGGGCGGGAAGAGGGAGGGCGCCCTCGGCGGCGAGCGGACTGAGGCGACTGAGCCGGCGGCTGGTGCAGCAGCTGGCCGCCGGGGCAGTACGTGTTACAGCCTCAGTCTGCTCTGGGGCGGCCGAGAACTGTTGGGCGCAGTTCTCAGCCGCGCCGCCGAAGAGGCCAGCCTGGGATATGGGTGAGTTTGAGGAGGCGGGCTCGCTCAACGTCCTCCACATCACCAGGTAAGGCCAGGTGTTCTCCCGGACCACAGCTGTGGACATCGCCCGACCCAGGGAGCGTGTGGCCACCTTCACCGCCCGGGGGCGGGGTCAGTTGCGGCACGCAGCTCAATGAAGCGCCCTGGGTCGGCTCCACCCATGTGCATGTGCAAAGGGGCGGCGGCCTGCCCGTAGCTCTGCAGGACCACGCCACCGAAGTAGACGAGCCCACAGGCTTTGGGAGGGTGCTTAGGACAGCCACACCACGCCACGTCAAAGCCCCCTGTGGACACCGTAGTGCGCAACAGAGAGTTCAACAGTGGGGGGGGGGGGCCCCAGTGTACCCTAGGCCGCGGCCCCATCAAGGGCAGAGAAGGCGGAGGAGGCCACCAAACGGTCGCGGGAAGCACGGGGACTTCCGGGACCGCGTGATCTCCTCATGCACCCCGGGAGCGAAAGGCATTGGGGGCGGGGCCCAACAGCTGTCGGGTGCCGCCCTCAAAAACCAATCGCGCAACCACGAGCACCCGCGACTGGGCGGAGTTCCACACCAGCGCGAGACTCGCGGCTGCCCGAGATAACATGGCTGTCAACTTTAGGTCAGATCAGGCAGTGCTGACACACCCGGAGGCGGAGCACAACCTAATCGTCATCCCCAAAAGGACTCCAGCCCACCTTGGGATGCGGCGATCGACATCTCACTGCTATCCGGAGCGTGAACTGAACGAACGGGCGTCAGAGATGGGCCGTAGATTCAATCCAACACTCGCAGGAGCGATGTATAAGAGGGGGGCGTGGCCCGAGGAATGAACGTCGGGGTTCTTAATACCACAGCACCGCCCTCAGGTCACCCTGGCCACCAGCCAAAGTACCATCTCACTCGGGGACGGTAGATTGGGGTGTGGCAGAGGGGACTCTCTCTCCTCACGGAGATCATTGAGTCTCGACCGCGACATCGCGATGGTCACGCCCTCGCAATGGAAACGTGACACATCCGCAAACACTGCCCGAACGTGCTGAAGCCCAAACACGCTCGAGCAGTGAATGCGCCCATAGACAGCAGCAGAAAATCGATCGCACCCGGAAGTGCACGGGCGAGCCGTCTTGAAAAAGACGTGCCACGCGCAAGCTCTTTTTGTGAGAGGAAAGCCTCGCAGTCGATGCCGAAGCGCCCAGGGAAACACACACCAGCTGTCAAATGGACCACTGCGCAGATCAGCAGGCAGGAAGTATGCGATCACTGGAACGCGCCGTTACACCAACACCGACTGGAAAGCTGCTCGTCTCGAAGAAGCTGACAGAGTCTCAGAAGGCTGTAGGAGTGAAGAGGTAGGTTCTCTTGGCTCCGAAAGCAGAACATAATGCGATATTGCCTCGTACTTCCTTATATACTCACGCGGTGAGGCGGAGCTACGTATGCAAATTCCGCATGCCCATGGCATTGGCACGCCATTGGGCGTTTTCTCTAAACTCGAAGTTGATAGGCTTCTAAGCGAAACCCCCATTCGTTAGTCACTAACGTTACGTCGTAGTGACTGAACGAAAGGGAACTGATAATTTTGAAGGAATCTGGTGAAAAGATGATCCAGAACACGCGACGAGCTTTAAATGGATTGTTATCCAGCTCTGTCTGTTATGACGACTTTTGTCATTTATGATGTTGATTTGAATTAGGCTACTCTCTGGATTAGTTAAAGTGGAATTGTAAAGTTAAAGTTTGCCGTCCATCATGGGTTAAAACCATTGTCTAAATTCAACTGAGGGCTTAAATTTAATAATGTCAATTGATTAAAAATAGTAGGCGTAAATGTTATAGACTTGACGGCAGAGACAAAGTGACAAATTGGCTGAAGTCACTATCTAAATTATCCAGAGACTCCCTCAAAATTCTGAAAGGCCTGAGGGCGACCAAAGAGATAACTTATAAAAATGAAAAGTTTTATTTTTACTTTATTTTAATTTTTTTTTTTTATGATACTTTGATTTATATAGAGAACCACAATTAATGTTAAAGAAGCAAGTGACTTTAAGTCTTTCTGTGTGACTGGGATTGAGATAAGAGGAATATAATATTTTGGTTTCTGCAGAGCAGTAGAGATAAGAAACCATAATGACGATATTGTGTGGCATCTGCAGATTGATAGAACAATAATGAGAAATAGCCCAAAGATTAATGATGTGAAATAGAATTTAGGAACACCCGTAAAGTTAAATGGAAAAACAGCTTTAAAGAAATTGACGATGACTTATAGTCCAAATTTAAAGTAATATGGGAAATTATGAAATCTGTAAGTTCTTTGTAAAGTTATGACACGTTTGGGTGTAAGTGGCAAGATAAGGCTGGTGAGGATTTGATGAAGTATCACTACCAAGTGGCATGAATTAAGAGGTTTAAGATTTTGGTCATTTGGAGCATACACCTGAAGCGTTTTAATAAACAAGACATTGAGAATAAAAGAAAAATTAAAAAAGGGTACTTTAAGAAAACCCTGATGAATGATTTTTAATGTTTTACTAATAATACTAATAATTTGGTATTTAGTATGATTAAGCATAATGTCAACAAGATAAAGATGAGTGTACAAGCTTATTGAATGGAATACGAATTGATAATTAAGTCATTTTGATGAAAAGGTTTTAACATTAACTATGTTATTTTTATTTTTTATTTTTTTTGGTTATGCTCATTTATGGTTAAAAATCATGTGGGCTATGATGAGTAAAAATGGGTTTGATGGAAATAGCAAGTTTAACAGGAAGGTTCTTGAGTATGTGAAAATAAGATGGATTGAGATGAATGTTCTAGTTTGGTTCTGTATGTAGAAGGAAGATATAGGATGTGAGGTAATTAAGATGGTACAAGTATGTAGACTGTAAACTGAAGGATGTTTTATGTAGAGACTGAATGCAATTGGATGGACTATTCTGTTGTTTATTTTTATTTATTTACTTTTTATTTTTTATTTCAGGCCACTATTGAGTTTTATACCTGAAAAGGTCTGTTTTTACAATCCTATTTTTGCATTGGAAATTAGGAACCAGCCTAAATTGGTAGACCATTAATACCCCAACATTAGCCTCAGTAGAAACTTAAAGGGTGGGTTCTAGAATCCACTGCCTCTCCAATATAATTGTATATATATATATCTTAATTAAATTTATAATCAAAGACTCAGTCAATATTTATCTTTCTATATTATTATCCTGAATTGAATGATCCTCCCTAGGTATGATTTTGTTTCTTCCTTTATATTTTCTAAAGTTTGTATTTGCTCTCTGAGTGGTGACTGAGGGTCTGTCCTAGGCGTGTGTGATGTCTGACGAGAACACTCGTATCAGGAAAACTGTGTGATCAGGAACTATTATTAACCTGTCTCCATGTTTTTTACTCATTTGAAAGCAGACCCGGGGCTCTGCTGACTCTTGAATGCACTTTCCAAAAGGCTCCAGAAAATATCGGATCCTGTTTAGGGTCAAAGATCTCAAAGAGATGAGAGGTTGAGCACGATGTGGTTGTTCCCGATGACGGGTAAGACTTCCTACGGCCTGACGGGGGGCAACCCAAGCCAGGGAAATCACGATAAGTCATCTCGGACCCCCCCCGAAAAAAAAAAAAAAAAAAAATGGAGGAGGGGGTTTTATGTGAGGTGTGTATGAGAGGTGAGGCAGATGTCTGTGAGGCCAGCAGCATCTCTGTTGGGGGGGAAGCTGTGTTTCGTAGGGGCCAAGGTCAAGACTGGACACGGCAGCCCCTGCCCTAATATTGGCCCCTCTATACCGCTCACCAAATACCGCATAATTGAGAGCCAGGAAACACCTTAAAGATTGGCATTCAAGGGTCAGCTGAGATCATTCTGGTCACTTTAACCTTGCAAATTTCAGTCATGTGTTCAGATTTTAGAGGCATCACACACCTCTAACTTGATGGGAATGCAGCAACAGAGATTGCTCATTTAGCCCGGCTTCCAGAGATTAAATATGTATTTGTCTTTCATTTTATTTTATTTTATTTTAATATTTCCTTTTACTGAAACCCTAAAGAATTGTATGAATACTATTGCACTATATTGTCTGTTCCCCTCTCAATGAGAGAAAGCACGTTATCAGTATGTTGATCAGGAGAAAAGAAAACATCGACGCCCTGTTGTGAGTGGGAGGTGTGAGGGCCTCAACGTGGGGACTGGAATATTTAGAATCCAGCTTGTCCGCAATGAGGTGAAGAGACAAATGTGACCCGCCACATTTGGGAGCACGCGTCACCACGCCACCTTCCGTAGTGACCTCACTGGTAGAACAGACGTGCGGTATGGGACCGCCATTGGTCTAAAATGGGGGACTATTGGGGCAGGTCAGATACCTGTGTCTCTTCTTTTATACACCTATCCTTCTCAATGTTTATTATTTCCATAACCTGAATAATTAAGTTATAACCATTTTCTACATTTGATAAATCAGTTCACCTATAACCTCTCTATATTTAATGAGTGATTTTGTAGATTTTATTATATATATTTGCTGTGTGCTTGTGGAAACAGATTTCTTTAGGTGCTGCTCCGATGTCTGTGTTAAACGTGCTGACAGGCGAATGTCCTTGGTGTGTGTGTGTCAACACCCCGGGAGAACCCCTCAACATGTGTGTAGCTATACATCTTCCTAAAGTGACCTTAGGGTCATTGGATGTCAGGTCTTCGTGACTTCTTAGGGACCCAGAGAAACTGTACCTCTTTTATGCTTTTCTTACTAAATAGAATACATTCACTTCTGTACTAGATGCCATATCAGCATGTTTTGGAAGTGTCTTGTTGATAGTTAGTTAAGATGTTCTCAACCTTGAGGAAGCTGTTATTCTCTGGAGTTTTGTGTGTATGTGCGTTGCATGATCTGTGCAGGTTCAGTGTTGGAGATGGACTTTTCTGCAGACGATGCCAGACCTGGAGGCGCCTTTATGTGACCACTTGCGTCATTTGTGATCTAAATCTAGGACTGGGCGACAACTAGTCTACGCATTTTTTAGTAATATGTGTTCCTATCTGTTTACGTGTGGAAAGTTGCTTACGTTGCATGTTGTTAGAACCAATCAGAATCATTCCACATGACAATAATGACGTGGTTAGACCTTGAAAACTGTATAACTGTTCAGAAATTGTATGTACGTTAGGCGGAGGCAGGGAGACTGTTAGAGGGAGCGCAGCCTGCGAACTCCTTGTGAGATTTGAAGCTGGCTTCTGCTGATGAAACTGCAAACTATTCTTCAGTAAATTTTTCTTTAATTAATCTAACTCCTGACTCTTCAGGAGTCCTGGGGTCCTGGGTCCTAAGCTGTTACCCCAACACTGGACTCTGGCCAGAGGCTGGAGCCCTCTCTGGACTCTGGACACGGGCTGGAGCCTCTCTGGACTCTGGACACGGGCTGGAGCCCTCTCTGGACTCTGGTCATGGGCTGGAGCCCTCTCTGGACTCTGGACACGGGCTGGAGCCCTCTCTTGACTCTGGTCATGGGCTGGAGCCCTCTCTGGACTCTGTTCACGGGCTGGAGCTAGATATCATCGCGTGAGGAGGTGGAGGTGATGAACCTGAATTCCAGAGAACAGAAAACATTTTCCATATAATTGCCTTGTATGTGGGTTGGGGTGGGGTTCACATAGAGAAAACCTAAAATGTGTTTGAACTATATGGAGGAGCGAGCAGATAGTTTTCAAATCACAAACCCATACAAATGAAACCAGAAACAGATAAAAATAAAATGAAAAAGTATATTCCAAAGCAAAAAATTTGTGGAGAGTATACACTACCCCTGCATCTTGAGAGTGTGAAAAGTGTGTTTTACAGTTTTTCCCAGTCTATTTGACACACTCATATCACTGCTCTCAAAACAATTAACACAGTGATCTGAACACTTTGTAATCATCCTAAACAGACTATAAGTTTTTATTAATTTCCTACAAATCACAAATCCACGTCTGAAATCATGGCTATGCCCCTGGCTGTGTTCAAGAGTAAGACGATAGAGTTTATTTTCTAAAAGTCGACAGGTTCAAACTTGTCCAAATAGCTGAAGAAACACCTGTAAACTAATTCACATAGCCACAAATAATAATGCCAATACATTCACGGGCTGGAGCCCTCTCTGGACTCTGGTCATGGGCTAGAGCCCTCTCTGGACTCTGGTCACAGGCTGGAGCCCTCTCTGGACTTTGGTCACGAGCTGGAGCCCTCTCTGGACTCTGGTTACGGGCTGGAGCCCTCTCTGGACTCTGGTCACAGGCTGGAGCCCTCTCTGGACTCTGGTCACAGGCTGGTGCCCTCTCTGGACTCTGGTCACAGGCTGGTGCCCTCTCAGGACTCTGGTCAGGGGCTGGAGCCCTCTCTGGACTCTGGTCACAGGCTGGAGCCCTCTCTGGACTCTGGTCATGGGCTGGAGCCCTCTCTGGACTCTGGTCACAGGCTGGTGCCCTCTCAGGACTCTGGTCAGGGGCTGGAGCCCTCTCTGGACTCTGGTCACGGGCTGGAGCCCTCTCTGGACTCTGGTCACAGGCTGGTGCCCTCTCAGGACTCTGGTCAGGGGCTGGAGCCCTCTCTGGACTCTGGTCACGGGCTGGAGCCCTCTCTGGACTCTGGTCATGGGCTGGAGCCCTCTCTGGACTCTGGTTACGGGCTGGAGCCCTCTCTGGACTCTGGTCAGGGGCTGGAGCCCTCTCTGGACTCTGGTCACAGGCTGGTGCCCTCTCAGGACTCTGGTCAGGGGCTGGAGCCCTCTCTGGACTCTGGTCACGGGCTGGAGCCCTCTCTGGACTCTGGTCATGGGCTGGAGCCCTCTCTGGACTCTGGTCAGGGGCTGGAGCCCTCTCTGGACTCTGGTCACAGGCTGGAGCCCTCTCTGGACTCTGGTCATGGGCTGGAGCCCTCTCTGGACCCTGGTCAGGGGCTGGAGCCCTCTCTGGACTCTGGTCAGGGGCTGGAGCCCTCTCTGGACTCTGGTCATGGGCTAGAGCCCTCTCTGGACTCTGGTCACAGGCTGGTGCCCTCTCAGGACTCTGGTCAGGGGCTGGAGCCCTCTCTGGACTCTGGTCACGGGCTGGAGCCCTCTCTGGACTCTGGTCATGGGCTGGAGCCCTCTCTGGACTCTGGTTACGGGCTGGAGCCCTCTCTGGACATTGGCTGGAGCCCTCTCTGGACTTTGGTCACAGGCTGGAGCCCTCTCTGGACTTTGGTCACGGGCTGGAGCCCCCTCTGGACTCTGGTCATGGGCTGGTGCCCACTCTGGACTCTGGTCACGGCTGGAGCCCTCTCTGGACTCTGGTCACGGCTGGAGCCCTCTCTGGACTCTGGTCAGGGGGTGGAGCCCTCTCTGGACTCTGGTCATGGGCTGGTGCCCACTCTGGACTCTGGTCACGGCTGGAACCCTCACTGGACATTGGCTGGAGCCCTCTCTGGACTTTGGTCACAGGCTGGAGCCCTCTCTGGACTTTGTCACGGGCTGGAGCCCCCTCTGGACTCTGGTCATGGGCTGGTGCCCACTCTGGACTCTGGTCACGGCTGGAGCCCTCTCTGGACTCTGGTCACGGTTGGAGCCCTCTCTGGACTCTGGTCAGGGGGTGGAGCCCTCTCTGGACTCTGGTCACGGGCTGGAGCCCTCTCTGGACTCTGGTCATGGGCTGGAGCCCTCTCTGGACTCTGGTTACGGGCTGGAGCCCTCTCTGGACTCTGGTCAGGGGCTGGAGCCCTCTCTGGACTCTGGTCACAGGCTGGTGCCCTCTCAGGACTCTGGTCAGGGGCTGGAGCCCTCTCTGGACTCTGGTCACGGGCTGGAGCCCTCTCTGGACTCTGGTCATGGGCTGGAGCCCTCTCTGGACTCTGGTCAGGGGCTGGAGCCCTCTCTGGACTCTGGTCACAGGCTGGAGCCCTCTCTGGACTCTGGTCATGGGCTGGAGCCCTCTCTGGACTCTGGTCAGGGGCTGGAGCCCTCTCTGGACTCTGGTCAGGGGCTGGAGCCCTCTCTGGACTCTGGTCATGGGCTAGAGCCCTCTCTGGACTCTGGTCACAGGCTGGTGCCCTCTCAGGACTCTGGTCAGGGGCTGGAGCCCTCTCTGGACTCTGGTCACGGGCTGGAGCCCTCTCTGGACTCTGGTCATGGGCTGGAGCCCTCTCTGGACTCTGGTTACGGGCTGGAGCCCTCTCTGGACATTGGCTGGAGCCCTCTCTGGACTTTGGTCACAGGCTGGAGCCCTCTCTGGACTTTGGTCACGGGCTGGAGCCCCCTCTGGACTCTGGTCATGGGCTGGTGCCCACTCTGGACTCTGGTCACGGCTGGAGCCCTCTCTGGACTCTGGTCACGGCTGGAGCCCTCTCTGGACTCTGGTCAGGGGGTGGAGCCCTCTCTGGACTCTGGTCATGGGCTGGTGCCCACTCTGGACTCTGGTCACGGCTGGAACCCTCACTGGACATTGGCTGGAGCCCTCTCTGGACTTTGGTCACAGGCTGGAGCCCTCTCTGGACTTTGTCACGGGCTGGAGCCCCCTCTGGACTCTGGTCATGGGCTGGTGCCCACTCTGGACTCTGGTCACGGCTGGAGCCCTCTCTGGACTCTGGTCACGGTTGGAGCCCTCTCTGGACTCTGGTCAGGGGGTGGAGCCCTCTCTGGACTCTGCTCATGGGCTGGTGCCCTCTCTGGACTCTGGTCAGGGGCTGGAGCCCTCTCTGGACTCTGGTCATGGGTTGGAGCCTAATCTGGACTCTGTTCACGGAATGGAGCCCTCTCTGGACTCTGGTCACGGGCTGGAGCCCTCTCTGGACTCTGGTTAGGGGCTGGAGCCCTCTCTGGACTCTGGTCACAGGCTGGAGCCCTCTCTGGACTTTGGTCACGGGCTGGAGCCCTTTCTGGACTCTGGTCAGGGGCTGGAGCCCTCTCTGGACTCTGGTCACAGGCTGGAGCCCTCTCTGGACTTTGGTCATGGGCTGGAGCCCTCTCTGGACTTTGGTCACGGGCTGGAGGCCTCTCTGGACTCTGGTCATGGGCTGGAGCCCTCTCTGGACTCTGGTCACAGGCTGGAGCACTCTCTGGACTTTGGTCACGGGCTAGAGCCCTCTCTGGACTTTGGTCACGGGCTGGAGTCCTCTCTGGACTCTGGTCATGGGCTGGTGCCCTCTCTGGACTCTGGTCACAGATTGGAGCCCTCTCTTGACTCTGGTCACAGGCTGGAGCCCTCTCTGGACTTTGGTCACGGGCTGGAGCCCTCTCTGGACTCTGGTCACAGGCTGGAGCCCTCTCTGGACTTTGGTCACGGGCTGGAGCCCTCTCTGGACTCTGGTCACAGGCTGGAGCCCTCTCTGGACTTTGGTCACGGGCTCGAGCCCTCTCTGGACTCTGGTCAGGGGCTGGAGCCCTCTCTGGACTCTGGTCAGGGGCTGGAGCCCTCTCTGGACTCTGGTCACAGGCTGGAGCCCTCTCTGGACATTGGCTGGAGCCCTCTCTGGACTTTGGTCACAGGCTGGAGCCCTCTCTGGACTTTGGTCACGGGCTGGAGCCCCCTCTGGACTCTGGTCATGGGCTGGTGCCCACTCTGGACTCTGGTCACGGCTGGAGCCCTCTCTGGACTCTGGTCACGGCTGGAGCCCTCTCTGGACTCTGGTCACGGCTGGAGCCCTCTCTGGACTCTGGTCAGGGGGTGGAGCCCTCTCTGGACTCTGGTCATGGGCTGGTGCCCTCTCTGGACTCTGGTCAGGGGCTGGAGCCCTCTCTGGACTCTGGTCATGGGTTGGAGCCTAATCTGGACTCTGTTCACGGAATGGAGCCCTCTCTGGACTCTGGTCACGGGCTGGAGCCCTCTCTGGACTCTGGTTAGGGACTGGAGCCCTCTCTGGACTCTGGTCACGGACTGGAGCCCTCTCTGGACACTGGTCACGGGCTGCAGCACTCTCTGGACTCTGGTTAGGGGCTGGAGCCCTCTCTGGACTCTGGTCACGGACTGGAGCCCTCTCTGGACTTTGGTCACGGGCTGGAGCCCTATTCGGACTCTGGTCACGGCTGGAGCCCTCTCTGGTCATGGGCTGGATCCCTCTCTTGACTCTGGTCAGGGGCTGGAGCCCTCTCTGGACTCTGGTCACAGGCTGGAGCCCTCTCTGGACTTTGGTCACGGGCTGGAGCCCTCTCTGGACTCTGGTCAGGGGCTGGAGCCCTCTCTGGACTCTGGTCACAGGCTGGAGCCCTCTCTTGACTTTGGTCACGGGCTGGAGCCCTCTCTGGACTTTGGTCACGGGCTGGAGTCCTCTCTGGACTCTTGTCATGGGCTGGTGCCCTCTCTGGACTCTGGTCACGGCTGGAGCCCTCTCTGGACTTTGGTCACGGGCTGGAGCCCTCTCTGGACTCTGGTCATGGGCTGCAGCCTTCTCTGGACTCTGGTCACGGGCTGGAGCCTCTCTGGACTTTGGTCACGGGCTGGAGCCCTATTCGGACTCTGGTCACGGGCTGCAGCCTTCTCTGGACTCTGGTCACGGGCTGGAGCCCTATTCAGACTCTGGTCATGGGCTGGAGCCCTCTCTGGACACGGACTGGAGCCCTCTCTGGTCACGGGCTGGAGCCCTATTCGGACTCTGGTCACGGGCTGCAGCCTTCTCTGGACTCTGGTCACGGGCTGGAGCCCTTTTCAGACTCTGGTCATGGGCTGGAGCCCTCTCTGGTCATGGGCTGGAGCCTCTCTGGACTCTGGTCACGGGCTGCAGCCTTCTCTGGACTCTGGTCACGGGCTGGAGCCTCTCTGGACTTTGGTCACGGGCTGGAGCCCTATTCGGACTCTGGTCACGGGCTGCAGCCTTCTCTGGACTCTGGTCACGGGCTGGAGCCCTATTCAGACTCTGGTCATGGGCTGGAGCCGTCTCTGGACACGAGCTGGAGCCCTCTCTGGACTCTGGTCAAAGGCTGGAGCCCTCTCTGGACTCTGGTCACGGGCTGGAGCCCTCTCTGGACTTTGGTCACGGGCTGGAGCCCTCTCTGGACTCTGGTCATGGGCTGGTGCCCACTCTGGACTCTGGTCAGGGGCTGGAGCCCTCTCTGGACTCTGGTCACGGGCTGGTGCCCTCTCCGGACTCTGGTCGGGGGCTGGAGCCCTCTCTGGACTCTGGTCATGGGTTGGAGCCCTCTCTGGACTCTGTTCACGGGCTGGAGCCTAATCTGGACTCTGTTCACGGGCTGGAGCCCTCTCTGGACTCTGGTTAGGGGCTGGAGCCCTTTCTGGACTCTGGTCACGGACTGGAGCCCTCTCTGGACTCTGGTCACGGGCTGCAGCCTTCTCTGGACTCTGGTCACGGGCTGGAGCCCTATTCGGACTCTGGTCACGGGCTGCACTCTTCTCTGGACTCTGGTCACGGGCTGGAGCCCTATTCAGACTCTGGTCATGGGCTGGAGCCGTCTCTGGACACGAGCTGGAGCCCTCTCTGGACTCTGGTCAAAGGCTGGAGCCCTCTCTGGACTCTGGTCACGGGTTGGAGCCCTCTCTGGACTTTGGTCACGGGCTGGAGCCCTCTCTGGACTTTGGTCACGGGCTGCAGCCTTCTCTGGACTCTGGTCACGGGCTGGAGCCCTCTTCAGACTCTGGTCATGGGCTGGAGCCGTCTCTGGACACGAGCTGGAGCCCTCTCTGGACTCTGGTCAAAGGCTGGAGCCCTCTCTGGACTCTGGTCATGGGTTGGAGCCCTCTCTGGACTCTGGTCACGGGTTGGAGCCCTCTCTGGACTCTGGTCACGGGCTGGAGCCCTCTATGGACTATGGAGCTGCAGCTGTCTAATGGTCTTTTTGGGAAGGCCAGTGAGAAGACCATTACAATAGTCCACCCTGCTGGTGATAAAAGCATGAACGAGTTTCTCTAAGTCTTGCCTGGAAACAAGGCATCTAATTCTTGCAATATTTTTGAGATGATAGTAAGCTGATTTAGTTATTGCTTTGACATGACGACTGAAACTCAGGTCTGACTCCAAAATCACACCAAGATTCCTGACTTGATTTTTTGATTTTAGACCTTTAGCCTCAAGATATGCGTTCACCTTGAGAATTTCATCTTTGTTTCCAAATGTAGTGATTTCAGTTTTGTCTTTGTTTAACTGAAGAAAGTTTTGGCACATCCAACTGTTAACTTCTTCAATGCATTTGCACAGAGAGTCAATGGGGCTGTAGTCATTAGGTGAAAGGGCTAAGTAAATCTGGGTGTCGTCAGCATAGCTGTGGTAAGCAATTTTGTTATTTTTCATTATTTGGCTCAGTGGGAGCATGTACAGGTTGAATAGGAGTGGTGCAAGAATTGACCCTTGTGGGACTCCGCATGTCATGGATGTCCACTCAGACTTATGGTCACCTATACTCACATAATAACCTCTCCCTTCTAAGTATGACCTGAACCATTTGAGGACCATTCCGGAAAGCCCAACCCAATTTTCTAGCCTGTCAAGAAGTATGTTGTGGTCAACAGTGTCGAATGCAGCACTGAGGTCGAGTAGCACCAGAATTGATGTTTTGCCTGTATCTGTTTTGAGGCGAATATCATTTATAATCTTTATGAGCGCTGTCTCTGTGCTGTGATGCGGTCGGAAACCAGATTGAAAATTGTCAAAGTATCCGTTTGAGTTCAAGAATTTGTTCAGCTGACTGAAAACAACTTTTTCAATGATCTTGCCTATGAAGGGCAGATTTGAGATTGGTCTGTAGTTGCTCAGTATGGAGTTATCCAGATTTCTCTTTTTCAGGAGAGGCTTTACTACTGCGGTTTTAAGGGAGTTTGGAAAAGTCCCAGAAAGAAGTGAGGCGTTTACCACTTCTAGGAGATCTGCTTCTAGACAGTTAAACACACTTTTGAAAAAAGAAGTGGGGAGTGTGTCAAGGGCGCAGGTTGATGTTTTTAGGTGCTGTACCGTTTCTTCTAAAATTTTACCATCAATTGCTTCGAAATCAGTCATAGTAACTTTCTGAGGTTGTGGTCTGATCTGACTCACCCCAGAGCAACTCAAGGATGTGCTGATCGCATTTCTGATATTATTGATTTTCTCGGAGAAGAAGGAAGCAAACTCACTACATTTGCTGTCTGAGAGCATTTCATTGGGAATGTGACTCGGAGGGTTTGTTAGTCTCTCTACAGTAGCAAAAAGAGTGCGCGTGTTTATATGGGCCGATATCCATCAATATTGAGACTTGAGAGATTCATAAATGATTCAAGATGATGTTTATAAGTTTCAAATGAATATATTATTTGCGATTTAGTCGAGGCCATTGGTAGCTGGATGCCTCGGTGCCCCAGTTGTGTGAAGGATACCGTTCCTTTTTATGAACAGCTGAAACTCATCTGACATGAAGGTCGTGGCGTTGTCTGCAGGGCAAATAGGCAAATGCTAGGGGCGCCACTCATCCATAGGGGCACCAAAATGTATTACTGATACTATTTTATTCATATTAATTTGAAATATTACCAAATAAAGCGCAAAAAAATTTAACTAAGTCCCCGCATCGTCCCGGTCCGCCTCATCAATCTCCCCGCCGAGCTTGAAGTGCGTCAGAAATATAACGCGTGATCAGTTTAGCGTTGGGAATTTGTTGTGTCGCACCGCCTCTCGCCGCATCTAATACAGACAGGATTGCTTTAATTTTTTAGGGTGCTTGGCCGCTCGCTCCAGGTGTAGACACGGGGAAAGTTGCCTGATCATTTATGACGGATGGCCGAATTGTAGTGTCATAAAAACAGAAGCATCTGATGCAGGGAAGAGAAGGGAAACACTGCACACATGCTCTTCTTATTCAGTATTTTTGTCTTCTTTCTAGTCTAAATATCTAAAAATTCTTAAACCAAGATGCATAAGTAAAATTATATTTTTTCTTAAGTGAGTTTCTGCTTAAAACAAGCTCAATGATCTGCCAATGGGGTGAGAGAAATCATCTTGTTTCTGATTGAAATCTTGTTTCCTGTTTTTGTCCCAAACAGAAATAAGATAATTTTTCTCACCCCATTTGGCAGATAATTGTGCTAGTTTTAAGCTAAAACTCACTTCATTTTAATTTTTTCCCCCCAGAAAACAAGGAAAAAATGATCTAATGTCATTTTACTAGTAAATACATCTTGATTTAAGAATTTTTTGATGTTTGGACTGGACACAAAAAAAAATGACTTAATAAGAAGAGCTTTTTTGCAGTGTAAAGACAGAGGTAAAGTGCTGTAATGAATGATCAGTTTATTTAATTGCATAGTAGTAAAATACTAATGTACGCTAATTAATTCCAGTTTTACCTTAAACTATATGCCAGCAGCTGTTCTGGGTTCTCCAGTGGCCACACACAGTGCATTTTGTCAAAAAGAATCATATCTGTTTTTTTAAACGCATGTAATATCACTTTTTTAACAGCCTAATGTGTTTACTCTGCAGTTGTGCAGTTTTAAGGGGACATATGGACATTTTAAAATGTATTTGCCGAAATTAGTAATGATATTTATATACAGGTTTATTTAAAATAGCAACAGTTAATGTAAATTTCACATTAAATATCTAAATTTCTCAGTTTAATTCATGGTGAAAACGTGAATGTGCATATTAGTGGAAGTTTGCTGCCATCTACTGGAAAACAAACACTTTTGCTAGTTCTCAATAGTTTGTGCATGAATGCTAGATGCAATCACTTGTTATTTGTGTTTAGGCTGTAATGTGGCGTAGGTGCTATTTTTGTATAGTTTAACTATCATCAGCCTTTTAAAAAAATTAAATAATAATAATATCATGAACATAACGATGGGGTAGAATGGACTGGACATCATATAAAACAATAAAAATTCAAAAACAGTGTTTCTGCAACTTAGACTGAAAACATGTAGTGCTAAACCTTGATACAAGGGGCACCAAGTAAAATCTTGCCTAGGGCAGCAAATTGGTCAGGGCCGGCCCTGGTTGTCTGTGACAATTTGACACAAAAAGTCTCCGAAGCCTTGAAATGGTTGCGGAGGACGTTATTTTCGCCATCTTGATAAATAAACATGTGACCCATGAACGGACCTGCAAAGTCAATGTGGAGCCTCTTCCAAACCTCTCCCGGAAACTCCCAGGGGTGCAGAGGAACTAGGCGTGGCGTACGCTGCTCCAACTGGCACCTATCACACTGCTTACAGGTCTTTTCAACGTCCATGTCTACATGTGGCCACCAGACATATTGCCTTGCAATGGTCTTCATCTTTACAACGCCAGGGTGTCGGCTGTGGATCTCGTTCTCAGCTTTGTAGGCACCACCACTCTTGTCCCCCATAGAACACAACCCTGTTCAACAGATAGCGCCTCTTTTTTTTGTAGAACACTTTCAGTTCTTCTGATACTTCTTTTGGCCACCCTTCCATGATATATCTGTGCAGCCTAGATAGCTCTGCATCCCTGCGTGTCGCCTTGGAAATCTGTTTTGCACTCAGCGGTACATCTTCAATATGTTCACAGATTAGTGCATGTAGGTATGCTGTCACTGTCTCTGTTCCTGCGTCCGTAGTTTCCAGCAGTGGTACACGAGACAGACCATCTGCATTGCCGTGATCTTCTGACTGGTGGTAGATTATGTGATAATCATAAGCAGACAGTATAATACAGTCCTTCCAGAAAAATGCGGCTTTTTTTGTGATTGTTGCGGGAAAAAAATCCTTGATTATGCGGCACGTTTTCTTAAAAAATGCGATGGAAAATGCGGATATTTATGCAATTTTATGCTATAAAATTGCGGGAACTTGCAAAAACTGCGGTTTGATGAGAAAGAGGAAAAAAAGCACTACATCACAGAAAGTGCTGGGAATATTTAAGTTCTCATCTTGTTTTATTGAAGACCTTAATAAACACACGGCTCAAATTTACAAAACATTGAGTCAAACAAGTTCTGTAGCTTTACAAAAGGAATATGATACAACTTCTGAAAAAATGAATAAATAACTTCCTGTTTTACAGAGGTAGCTTTACAAAACAGACATTTGAGTGCTTCCAGTGCACAAAGTGCAATCTCTTAAAGGGATAGTTCACCCAAAAATGAAAATTCTGTCATTAATGACGTCCCCTCATGTCGTTGGACACCCGTCAGACCTCCGTTCATCTTCAGACACAAATGAAGATATTTTAGTGTAAATCTGATGGCTCTGAAAGGCCTCCATTGGCTCAATGCACTGCACACTCTCAAGACCCATAAAAGTCCATCTCACTACAGCGGCTCTACAATAACTTTATGAAGCGACCAGAATAGTTTTTGTGCTAAAACCTAAATAACGAATTATATAGTGATGACCGATTTAAAAACACGGCATCATGAAGCTTCGAAGCGTTATGAATTCATGATTCGGATCGCGTGTCAAACTGCTGAAATACGTGACTTTGGCGATCCGAACCGCTGAATCGACTCACTGATTCATAACGCTTCAAACCGCTGAATCGACTCACTGATTCATAACGCTTCAAACCGCTGAATCGACTCATTGAATCATAACGCTCTGAACCGCTGAATCGACTCACTGACTCATAACGCTCTGAACCGCTGAATCGACTCACTGACTCATAACGCTCTGAACCGCTGAATCGACTCACTGACTCATAACGCTCTGAACCGCTATCTACTTCCTGCTTCGCTACTGTTCGGACGCTCTTGCCTACTGCTCCGCGCTTTGCTCTATCGCTTCTATATTTTACAACTTCAGCAAATCAGCACAGTGCTCAAACAACAAAGCTTGACTCTAATGATAAAATTAGAAACTCTGGTGACTGAATTCCTAAACAAAAAGCGGAATATTTCAACCGACCAGCCTCCCACTGCCTTCAGCTTACATTCCGGAGAAGGGAAAACACAGCTGCCTACATTCAAAAGGATAAGAAAATGCCTCTTCTAGAATCTACTTGCTGCACAAACTGCCACAGACTTTTACAAAGGATTGCAGTTCTTGAAACAAAGTTATTTGCGGAACCATCCAACCAGACGAATCACACTGCAGAGCTTCATCATGATCGCCCTCTGCACACTGCCGGTGAGTCCCATAAATGTAGTGCTACTCAACATGTAGAGAAACAAGTAACTGATCAACACACTAATCGATGGAACAAACAGGGAGCAAGACCAAAAGGCACTCGAGACATCAGATTGTCACGAGCATCACATATTGCCGCAGTAGCATGCTCTACCCCAGACACAAGGATTGCCATCACTAGTTTTCTACCACCAAATATACATCTTGAAAACAGATTTGAAGTGCTAATGAATGTGGGTGAGGAATCCACAAACGTGATAAATGTGACCGAACACAGATTGAATCAGCCCGCAGCTAACACTAATGCTAACAGGCGCTCAAGGTCGAGCAGACAGCGGCCCTCAGCTCAGAGCGCAGCCGAGCCCAGGACTCTGATAGTGGGCGACTCCACAGTCAGAAACATTAGCAGCAGGGATTCAACTACATGCTGCATTCCACAAGCAACAGTTTCTGATGTAAACAGGGAACTTAAGAACATTCTGAAGAAACATAAGACTGCAAATCGACTTATCATTCATGTGGGAAAGAACGATATTCAGAGAGAGGAGTCAAAACTCCTAAAGAGGGATTTCAATGAACTTTTTGAAACACTTAGAAAACTGAAAGTTCAGCCGTTCATCAGTGGACCACTTCCAGCGAGAGGAACAAATAGGTTCTCACGGCTACTTGGGCTTAATACATGGCTGCAAAAAACCTGCAACATGAAGGGAGTGAACTTTATCGACAATTTTAATCTCTTCTGGAGTCAGAGACAACTGTTTACATCAAATGGCCTCCACCCAAACAAACTCGGTGCAAGAGTGCTAAAGGACAATATTTATTTTTCCCTTCATCATCCTTCTGCTGTGTGTGCTAACTCACTCAACCTGGATGGCACACACACACCAGTACAGTACGATCACAGGACTTCATTTCAGCATCTGAATGGACATGCGGCTGATACACCCCACAAGGACAATGATAACACCACGCAGCCACAACAACTACTTCTCATGGACACACTCCCAGCAGAGCAGAGCCCTCAGAGCTCACCACAGACACACTGTGACGGTAACATCTCAGCCCATACTGTGGAGGCACTGGAACTTTTACAACTTTTATGTGATATAAGCAATAAGATGGAAGAAATGTCACTCCTTCAACCGGACGATAACATATTGCAGGACGATAACATATCCGGTAACACCAGAGAAACAGCCCCCCTCACCAAACATGTTATCCCACTCCACAGCATCCCCGCTTCTGAGCTTCACAGAGAAAATGGATTTTGTTTATACTGGAAACAGACAATCACAATCGATCACTGCGAGCCCCCAGATATCAACCAAAGAGCGTCGAGCCCCCACAACCACCAAAGACTGTGGGCCCAGCTCGCCCTGCCCCTCCTCCTGTGAGATTTCTTCGGTCACAACGCCATGGCACACACCCTCCTCCATCTGCACCAAAAACAACTGATACCAGCTCTCAGTGACGTGCCCTGGGTCCACGCAATGTCAACAGCAATCCTATCAAATGTTTACAAAACATGCGTGAATCCAGCGTGCCTGCTTCTTTCTCTATTTCTGTTCTGTTACGTGTTAGAAAGTCCAAGGCCTTCTCAGGCCGTATGGCAAACCCATCTAATCTGCTTCCTGTTACTTATCAAACTAAGATTACTGTGGGGGAAAAAATTTAAATTAATACTGTTAAGTTAGCACTTTTAAACATCCGTTCACTTAAAAACAAATCATTTCTAGTCAACGACTTAATATCCACAAACAACCTAGACTTTCTGCTTTCTAAATGAAACGTGGCTAGAAGACAGCTGCAGTGCAACAGTCCTCAATGAAACAGCCCCTCCTAACTTTACTTTTATGAGTGTCTGCAGACCAGTCAGAAGGGGTGGAGGGGTCGCTGCTCTATTTAAAGATGTTTATCAATGTAAGCAAGTATCATTCGGTGATTATTTGTCTCTAGAATATCTGGGCATTGTGCTAAAAGGTGCACCACGCATCCTGCTTATCATTATTTATAGGCCTCCAAAATATTCTCCGGCCTTTATTGATGACTTTACAGAGCTGTTATCAGCAATCTCATCTGACTATGACTGTTTTGCTATTGCTGGGGATTTTAACATTCACATTGACAATGCTGAATCCAGTACAACAAAAGATCTCATGACTGTTCTTAACACTTTTGATTTGACACAACATGTACACGGACCCACACATGATCGTGGACACACTCTAGATTTACTTATCAGTAAGGGGCTAAACATTTCATCGATAGTTATTAAGGATGTGGCACTGTCTGATCATTTCTGTATTTTCTTTGATATATCAATCTCTCCTGCCACTGAAACTAGATCTGTCTCTGTCAGAGATGCTTAAATGAGAACACTAGTGTGCTGTTTATGAAGGCTATATCTCTAACACCAAGCATATCTGCAGACTCTGTTGATTTTCTCTTTGACTCTTTTAACTCAAAAGTTAAGAGTGTAATTGATGATATTGCTCCTGTAAAAATCAGAAAAAAGTGTGGCAAACAAAAAGCACCCTGGAGAAACTCAACAGAAGTGCAATTAATGAAAAGACAATGCAGGAAATCTGAACGCTTGTGACGAAGACACAACTTGTTGGCCATTACAACATTTATAAAAACAGTCTTCGTGCTTTCAATGTGGAACTAGGCAAAGCTAGACAGACCTTCTTTTCAAATATTATAAATAGAAACATAAACAACACACGCACTCTTTTTGCTACTGTTGAGAGACCAATAAACCCCCCGAGTCACATTCCCAGTGAAATGCTCTCAGACAGCAAATGTAGTGAGTTTGCTTTCTTCTTCTCCGAGAAAATCATTAATATCAGAAATGCGATCAGCACATCCTTGAGTTGCTCTGAGGTGAGTCAGATCAGACCACAACCTCAGAAAATTATTATGACTGATTTTTGAAGCAATTGATGGTAAAATTTTAGAAGAAACAGTACAGCATCTTAAAACATCAACCTGCGCCCCTTGACACACTCCCCACTTCTTTTTTCAAAAGTGTGTTTAACTGTTTAGAAGCAGATCTCCTAGAAGTGGTAAACGCCTCAACTTCTTTCTGGGACTTTTCCAAACTCCCTTAAAACTGCAGTAGGTAAAGAGCCTCTCCTGAAAAAGAGAAATCTGGATAACTCCATACTGAGCAACTACAGACCAATCTCAAATCTCCCTTCGTAGACAAGATCATTGAAAAAGTTGTTTTTAGTCAGCTGAACAAATTCTTGAACTCGAACGGATACCTTGACAATTTTCAATCTGGTTTCCGACCAAATCACAGTACAGAGACAGCGCTCATAAAGATTATAAATGATATTCGCCTCAATACAGATACAGGCAAAACATCAATTCTGGTACTACTGGACCTCAGTGCTGCATTCGACACTGTTGACCACAACATACTTCTTGACAGGCTAGAAAATTGGGTTGGGCTTTCTGGAATGGTCCTCAATGGTTCAGGTCATACTTAGAAGGGAGAGGTTATTATGTGAGTATAGGTGACCATAAGTCTGAGTGGACATCCATGACATGCGGAGTCCCACAAGGTGTCAATTCTTGCACCACTCTATTCAACCTGTACATGCTCCCACTGAGCCAAATAATGAAAAATAACAAAATTGCTTACCACAGCTATGCTGACGACACCCAGATTTACTTAGCCCTTTCACCTAATGACTACAGCCCCATTGACTCTCTATGCAAATGCATTGATGAAGTTAGCAGTTGGATGTGCCAAAACTTTCTTCAGTTAAACAAAGACAAAACTGAAATTACTACATTAGGAAACAAAGATGAAATTCTCAAGGTGAATGTGTAGTGGGACGTATATGGCCCGCGTTAATTAAATAATGTGCGTGGGGTAGTGCGAGTCCAATCATAGACTTGGTGGTACCGTATAAAAGGGAGAACTGGTAGGCACTCTTGCGTGTGTGTTTGCCGGTTTGGTATCGCGTCATTGCCCGGGGGACCGCCCCTCGTTCTCCTAGCGCTTCCGCTTTCAGGTAGGCACTGTTTGAACTAGGTGGTGAATACTGATGTGGGATTGTGCGTAAACTGTTTTATTCACTACTTCAGGATAGTTCACGGCCGTGGGTGGCTCCGGCTCTCCTGTTACATGCCTCTATTGCAGTCCCGTGTCTCGGGGTACTTTGAGGTAGCCTTATGTGTGTGCGTTGGCTGAGCAGTCAGTACACAGGTAACGTGATGCAGCTGGTGGTAATGATGATGTGATTCCTAGCTGCGGGGATCGTTCGCTGTGTGAGCCTTAAGTGGCGGCTGCTCTTCTTCGCCTGCCTCTCTGGCATTCCCGTGCTTCGGAGGGATGTTGTGTTCTGCGTCCTCTATACGCCGGGTTTGTGAATGAAAGGTATGTGAAACGCCCACTTTGTACAGTGCTCATTATTTTATATATTGTAAGTTGCTGATGTTTTTATTCTTAGGACGAATAGAGGTTCCGTGACGCCTGGGGAGCAACGTGATTTGACGCTGCTGCTTTATATATATTAAGATTATCTTGATCACAAACTCTTATCCACACACGTGTGTACACAGCCTACGTGTTGTGTGTGTGTGTGTGTGACTCTCGCTCGTCCTCTAGTGTGTGCCAACGTGATCGCTGGATATCTCCCACCTGACATCTCCTAATTGTTTCGTATTGGGTTTGTGTTCATATATTTTGTTTTTTTGTATTTTTTTGGATCTTTCTGTTATATTAATTTTCATTGTTTGTGTTGATTGTTTTGATTGCTTTATTTATTTAAATGTTATTCGTGTATGTTTGTGAGTGACTGTATGATTATTGTATGAGACCTGTAATGTTTTGCTCTCGTTACAGGAGCCGAGGCTTTAGGGTGGGCCACTAGTGAGCCCTTACGCGGTGGCGGGCTTGTCACAGAGTGCTGCGTGGTTATTTCTTGATGTTATTGCTGTGTGTGTGCTGACACTTGTACACAGGGGCTGAGAGTGATATAGAGGCCTTGTGCTTACTAAATTGTGCATCTGCCGTTAAGCCTCGGCTTCCTGATTCTCATGGTCTCTCCTTCTATTGTGAATGTTGATGACCCAGTTTTGAACCGCTGAATCGACTCACTGACTCATAACGCTCTGAACCGCTGAATCGACTCACTGACTCATAACGCTCTTGAAGGGTCAAGGGTCAAGCCAAACATCACTTGTCTCTTCATCAGACACATATCCTTCAAGAATTATATTAAATATTAAATATTTAATCAATATTAAAATAAGAATGAATGATAATCAAGTTATAACAGTGTCCTACATTTGATAAATCAGTTCTCTATATTCAAGGAGTGATTTTGAATATTGTAGTGTTTTAGTTGCTCTGTGCTTTTGAATCCAGCTCTGATGTCTGTGTCAAGATGTGCTGACAGGCAAATGTCCTTGGTGTTTGAAGTGAGAAGAGCTCAGCATGTGTAAACTGTATGTCTTCCTAAAGCGACCCCCGGGGTCATCTATGTTACAGCTATGTGACTCTTTTTGGGGAGAAATGTACCTCTCTGATACTTTTCTTTCTTTATAGAATAAAGTCACTTCTGTACTAGATGTAGTATCAGCATGTTTTGGAGAAGGATTTTGTTGATAGTTAGTTAAGATGTCCCGACCTTGATGGAAACTGGTATTCTCTGGAGTATTGTGTATGTGCGTTGTATGATTTGTGCAGATCCAGTATTGGAGATGGTCCTTTCGGCAGACGATTCTAGACTTGGAGGCGTCTTTTCTGTGACCTCCGAGGTCACTGGAGACTAATCTGGGCCTGGGCGACATCAAGTCTACGCATTTTTAGAGATATATGCTCCTATCTGTCTACTTGTGGAAAGTTGCTTACATTGCATGTTGTTAGAACCAATCAGAATCATTCCACATGGCAGTAATGATGTGTCTAGACCTTGAAAACAGTATAACTGTTCAGAAAATTGTATGTCTGTTAGACGGAGGTGGGGAGACTGTTGGAGGGAGTGCGGCCTACGAACTCCTCTTGAGCTGGCTTCTGCTGATGAAACTGCAAACTATTCTTCAGTAAATTTTCTTTAATTAATCTGACTCCTGACTCCTGGTCTTCATTTTTCACTACTGGTCCTGGGTCCTAAGCTGTTACCCCAACAGTTTATGGTGGAGAATTTGGCGAGCAATCATTCCTTGGTACACCTCTGGCAAACAAGTAGATAAGGTAGTATATTTTTATTATTAGACTTGTCTGACTGGAAGAGACTGGGTTGGGGGGTACGGGAGAGCCTTTAATTTCGAGAGGAAATAAGGATTACTTATACTAAGGGTTGTGTTCAGCTATCTCGAGTGAGTCAAGAAGCTTTGTTAAGAAACACAAAAGGGTATAAGCGGGCGCTCTGGGTTGCCAGTAGAACTGTTACCAGAGTGAAATAGTGGCATGCCGGAAGGAGAGCTGATTGTTGAAGCTAAGGTGAGGTCACCACTCCTCAGGGGGCATGCGGCACTGGACAAAGGGGGCCAGTGACCACCGCAAACCTTCTCCGTCTCTTCCAAACTCAGATAGGGGGCCCCCGAATTTAGGACAATAGACAGTTAGGGATTAAGTTATTAGTTGAACAAAATAAAAATAGATTCAGGGTTGTTTGCCAGGGATGCATCAGGAGCGATCCCGAGTAAAATGTAAGGTATGACCCCAAATTGGAATGGACCAGTAAGTGACTTTTTCGTATAAGGGTACTTTGCAGTTTCATCACGCAGAAGCCACAGCTGTGTTGGTTAAAGATCGCCGCCTCCATCTCTGCTGGTATAATTTCAGGTGAGTATGAACTTTGACTAAAATGATGGCTAAAAATTTGAGTGATATGATCATTCCAGAAAAAGATTTTGAGACGAAAGACAGCAAACACTGTAAGCAGCTCTGCTCTGAAGCCCTGACGTCAAAGAAATTTGAAAGAATTATCAAGTAAATGGGCAGCAAAAGTTTTAATTTCTAATTGGAAAAGTTAATCAGAAACTTGACTGGCTAAAAGACTGGAAACATTTTAATTCCTAACTGTTTGTGAGATAAATTGGCAGAAATCACTGAAAATTATGTAGGATTTGGTCTGTGTAGTCTGAGTAAAAGGACTTGAAGTTGTTTTTGAAAAGAAAAAGGAAAAAGCAGATATAGTCACGGACACGGAGGGATTTTAAAACAGAGGTGCACAGATTGAAAATAAGGAAATAAGTAATAAGTTCATATATTGACGTCTTAAGGAATTCCTTTTAAAGGAAAGATCCATGATCATTTTAAAATAAATTATGAGGTTAAAAATTAATGGCAGTAACTATATAATTAGAGACATAGAGGGTTTAAATGATAAAAATGTTAAAATGATTCGTGAAAAATTCTGATAAAGTTTATTTGACTGGATGTAGGTAAAAAACACTGTAGGAGAATATGGTTAAAAGCTAAAAACCCTAGAAGCTAATGTTTTGGTTTCAAGAGATAAGCTCATGCAGATCTGTAATAAAACAATTCGCTTATCTGAATCTGCCCCACCATGTCATTTCTGGTGCTATGGCTAAAATTGGGGAGAGTAAACTCAGACTCAATTTAGATGTTTGAAGTTTAAATTTATTGTTTGGGCAAAAGACAAATATTAAATTATGGTTATTTGGAACCGTCAATTCTGGCAAAAGATAGAGTTAAAAGGAAAATATCTGTCGCTTATTGAAAACAATTTTAATTTCTAGCCAGGTCTTACGCTGAGATAGTGTGAAGTCTGACGTTTATTGGAAGATAAATGTGATCTCTAGCCAAGTCTTATGCTGTGCTAGAGTGACAAGTTAAAAGTTTATGAAAATGCAGTACCAGTACTGAATGCAAGAAGTCTCTCTCTTTCGAAACCAGCTCAAGGCTGATATCTGAGCCTGTGGCCACAGATGATAGAAGATATTGATGAGTAAAAGCACATGGCATCACTTGGAAATAATAAGACATGTTTTAGGGGAAAACAGTGTTTAAAAGGGTATGAAAATAAATTTAACATTGAAGTTAAAGTCTTAGAAGACTGTTAAAAAGGTTATATATATATAGAGAGAGAGAGGACTGCTTGTGGAAGCAGGGATGGTGCAATTTGTTATCGCCCCTGCTAAAGCTGAAACAAAACAAAGAAATGATATCAGAACCAAAACAACCCAGCTGACTTTTGTAGAGACAAATTAATAATGAGCAGACGTAAAAGCTGAGTTTAAATAATAATTTGAGTAAACACAAAAAGTAAAATTTGAGAATGAGCAATTCATGTTTAATGTGTGTGTGGGTGTGACTGCTCTTTATGTTTTGTATGTGTTGTATGTGTTTTTAGAACTGTTTTGTCCTAAATTGGGTGTCATTAACCTCTGGAATGAGTATTTGACCATTACAGATGGGTTAAGGTAAACGACAACCTTTAGAGAAACGTCTCGGTTACGGATGTAACCCTCGTTCCCTGAGGAGGGAACGGAGACGTAACGTTTAGTGACTAACGAATGGGGGTTTCGCTTAGAAGCCTATCAACTTCGAGTTTTAGAGGAAAACGCCCATGGCGTGCCAATGCCATGGGCATGCGGAATTTGCATACGTAGCTCCGCCTCACCGCGTGAGTATATAAGGAAGTACGAGGCAATATCGCATTATGTTACCTGCTTGAGGAGCCAAGACTGAACTCCTGCGTTCCAGGTAGCACAGCTGACTGTGGCAAGGGGACGTTACGTCTCCGTTCCCTCCTCAGGGAACGAGGGTTACATCCGTAACCGAGACGTTCCCTTTCGTTCAGGCACTACGACGTAACGTTAGTGACTAACGAATGGGGGGTCCCAATATAATCCCGCCACTCAGCTGTCTTCCAGCGCCCTGCGTGAGTGTGAGTAAGTGTGAGTACCCTGTCGTAAGACTAATACGGACGAAGGACTCCCACTT
>JARQWZ010008468.1:0-26921 GCA_033150135.1 Gobio occitaniae | reverse complement strand
AGCAGTCAATGAGTATGTATAGAAAGTTCAAGATCAAGGCCTCTTTGGCCTGAAATATGTTCAATAGGTCAAAATTGGACTTCTGCATGGTTGATGAGACATCCGAAGGCCTCAATTAGTCTATAAGGGAAATTCAAGATTAAGGCCTCTTTGGCCTGAAATATGTTCAATAGTCAAAATTGGACTATTGTATGGTTGATGAGACATCAGAAGGCCTCAATTAGTCTATATGGGAAATTCAAGATTAAAGCCTCTTTGGCCTGAAATATGTTCAACAGGTCAAAATTGGACTATTGTATGGTTGACAAGAGATCAGAAGGCCTCAATTAGTCTATATAGGAAATTCAAGATCAAAGCCTCTTTGGCCTGAAATACGTTCAATAGGTCAGAATATGGACTACTGAATGCATGATGTAACTTCAGAAAGCCTCAATTAGTCTATAAAGGATATTCAAGATCAACGCCTCTTTGGCGTGAAATACGTTCAATAGGTCAAAATATGGACTAATGTATGAATGATGTAACATCAGAAGCAGTCTATGAGTATGTATAGAAAGTTCAAGATTAAGGCCTCTTTGGCCTGAAATACGTTCAATAGGTCAAAATATGGACTACTGTATGTATGATGTAACTTCAAAAGCAGTCAATGAGTATGTATAGAAAGTTCAAGATCAAGGCCTCTTTGGCCTGAAATATGTTCAATAGGTCAAAATTGGACTTCAGTATGGTTGATGAGACATCAGAAGGCCTCAATTAGTCTATAAGGGAAATTCAAGATTAAGGCCTCTTTGGCCTGAAATATGTTCAATAGGTCAAAATTGGACTATTGTATGGTTGATGAGACATCCGAAGAATTCAATTAGTCTATATAGGAAATTCAAGATTGAGAACTCTTTGGCCTGAAAAAAGTTCACTATGTTATATATAGACTACTATATTGTTGACGAGACATCAGAAGGCCTTAATTAGTCTATATAGGAAATTCAAGATCAAAAGCCTCTTTGGCCTGAAATATGTTCAATAGGTCAAAATTGGACTATTGTATGGTTGAAGAGACATCAGAAGAACTCAATTAGTCTACATAGGAAATTCAAGATCAAATCCTCTTTGGCCTGAAAACACGTTCAATAGGTCAAAATATGAACTACTGTATGCACGATGTAACATCAGAAGCAGTCAATGAGTATGTATAGAAAGTTCAAGATTAAGGCCTCTTTGGCCTGAAATACGTTCAATAGGTCAAAATATAGACTACTGTATGTATGATGTAACTTCAGAAGCAGTCAATGAGTATGTATAGAAAGTTCAAGATCAAGGCCTCTTTGGCCTGAAATATGTTCAATAGGTCAAACTGAACTTCAGTATGGTTGATGAGACATCAGAAGGCCTCAATTAGTCTATATGGGAAATTCAAGATTAAGACCTCTTTGGCCTGAAATATGTTCAATAGGTCAAAATTGGACTATTGTATGGTTGATGAGACATCTGAAGGCCTCAATTAGTCTATATAGGAAATTCAAGACTGAGAACTCTTTGGCCTAATATTTGTTCAATAGGTCAAAATTGGACTACAGTATGGTTGATGAGACATCGGAAGGCCTCAATTAGTCTATATAGGAAATTCAAGATCAAGGCCTCTTTGGCCTGAAAGATGTTTAATAGGTGAAATATGGACTACTGTCTAGCTGATATAACAGCCGAAGCCGTCTCTGAGTATGTATAGAAAGTTCAAGATCGATTTCTCATTGACCTGAAATATGTTTAGTACGTCAAATATGAATGCAGGTATCGCTGATGTAACATCAGACGGAGTCAATGATTATGCAAATGTTAAAATTGAGAACTCTTTGGCCTGAAAATAGTTCTGTATGTCAAAAATGGACTACTATATTGTTGACGAGACATCAGAAGGCCTTAATTAGTCCTATATTGGAAATTCAAAATCAAAGCCTCTTTGGCCTGAAATACGTTCAATAGGTCAAAATTGGACTTCTGCATGGTTGATGAGACATCAGAAGGCCTCAATTAGTCTATATGGGAAATTCAAGATTAAGGCCTCTTTGGCCTGAAATTTGTTCAATAGGTCAAAATTGGACTACAGTATGGTTGATGAGACATCGGAAGGCCTCAATTTGTCTATATAGGAAATTCAAGATCAAGGCCTCTTTGGCCTGAAAGATGTTTAATAGGTCAAATAAGGACAACTGTCTAGCTGATATAACAGCTGAAGCCGTCTATGAGTATGTATAGAAAGTTCAAGATCGAGGTCTCATTGACCTGATATATGTTCAGTACGTCAAATATGAATGCAGGTCTCGCTGATTTAACATCAGACGGAATCAATTATTATGCAAATGTTAAAATTTTGAACTCTTTGGCCTGAAAATAGTTCAATAGGTCAAAATTGGTCTATTGTATGGTTGATGAGACATCGGAAGGCCTAAATTAGTCTATATAGGAAATTCAAGATCGAGGTCTCATTGACCTGAAATATGTTCAGTACGTCAAATATGAATGCAGGTCTCTCTGAAGTAACATCAGACGGAGTCAATGATTATGCAAATGTTAAGATTGATGTTAAGATTGAGAACTCTTTGGCCTGAAAATAGTTCACTATGTTATATATAGACTACTATATTGTTGACGAGACATCAGAAGGCCTTAATTAGTCTATATAGGAAATTCAAGATCAAAGCCTCTTTGGCCTGAAATATGTTCAATAGGTCAAAATTGGACTATTGTATGGTTGAAGAGACATCAGAAGGCCTCAATTAGTCTACAAAGGAAATTCAAGATCAAATCCTCTTTGGCCTGAAATACGTTCAATAGGTCAAAATATGAACTACTGTATGCACGATGTAACATCAGAAGCAGTCAATGAGTATGTATAGAAAGTTCAAGATTAGGCCTCTTTGGCCTGAAATACGTTCAATAGGTCAAATATGAATGCAGGTCTCGCTGATGTAACATCAGACGGAGTCAATTATTATGCAAATGTTAAAAGTTTGAACTCTTTGGCCTGAAAATAGTTCAATAGGTCAAAATTGGACTATTGTATGGTTGATGAGACATCGGAAGGCCTAAATTAGTCTATATAGGAAATTCAAAATCGAGGTCTCATTGACCTGAAATATGTTAAGTACGTCAAATATGAATGCAGGTCTCGCTGATGTAACATCAGACGGAGTCAATGATTATGCAAATGTTAAGATTGATGTTAAGATTGAGAACTTTTTAGCCTGAAAATAGTTCTGTATGTCAAAAATTGACTATTGTATTGTTGAAGAGACATCAGAAGGCCTCAATTAGTCTACATAGGAAATTCAAGATCAAAGCCTCTTTGACCTGAAATACGTTCAATAGGTCAAAATATGAACTACTGTACGCACGATGTAACATCAGAAGCAGTCAATGAGTATGTATAGAAAGTTCAAGATCGAGGTCTCATTGACCTGAAATATGTTCAGTACGTAAAATATGAATGCAGGTCTCGCTGAAGTAACATCAGACGGAGTCAATGATTATGCAAATGTTAAAATTGAGAACTCTTTGGCCTGAAAATAGTTCTGTATGTCAAAAATGGACTACTATATTGTTGACGAGACATCAGAAGGCCTTAATTAGTCTATATTGGAAATTCAAAATCAAAGCCTCTTTGGCCTGAAATACGTTCAATAGGTCAAAATTGGACTTCTGCATGGTTGATGAGACATCAGAAGGCCTCAATTAGTCTATATGGGAAATTCAAGATTAAGGCCTCTTTGGCCTGAAATTTGTTCAATAGGTCAAAATTGGACTACAGTATGGTTGATGAGACATCGGAAGGCCTCAATTTGTCTATATAGGAAATTCAAGATCAAGGCCTCTTTGGCCTGAAAGATGTTTAATAGGTCAAATAAGGACAACTGTCTAGCTGATATAACAGCTGAAGCCGTCTATGAGTATGTATAGAAAGTTCAAGATCGAGGTCTCATTGACCTGAAATATGTTCAGTACGTCAAATATGAATGCAGGTCTCGCTGATTTAACATCAGACGGAATCAATTATTATGCAAATGTTAAAATTTTGAACTCTTTGGCCTGAAAATAGTTCAATAGGTCAAAATTGGTCTATTGTATGGTTGATGAGACATCGGGAGGCCTAAATTAGTCTATATAGGAAATTCAAGATCGAGGTCTCATTGACCTGAAATATGTTCAGTATGTCAAATATGAATGCAGGTCTCGCTGATGTAACATCAGACGGAGTCAATGATTATGCAAATGTTAAGATTGATGTTAAGATTGAGAACTTTTTGGCCTGAAAATAGTTCTGTATGTCAAAAATGGACTATTGTATGGTTGAAGAGACATCAGAAGGCCTCAATTAGTCTACATAGGAAATTCAAGATCAAAGCCTCTTTGACCTGAAATACGTTCAATAGGTCAAAATATGAACTACTGTATGCACGATGTAACATCAGAAGCAGTCAATGAGTATGTATAGAAAGTTCAAGATCAAGGCCTTTTTGGCCTGAAATATGTTCAATAGGTCAAAATTGGACTTCTGCATGGTTGATGAGACATCAGAAGGCCTCAATTAGTCTATATGGGAAATTCAATATTAAGGCCTCTTTGGCCTGAAATTTGTTCAATAGGTCAAAATTGGACTACAGTATGGTTGATGAGACATCGGAAGGCCTCAATTAGTCTATATAGGAAATTCAAGATCAAGGCCTCTTTGGCCTGAAAGATGTTTAATAGGTCAAATATGGACTACTGTCTATCTGATATAACAGCCGAAGCAGTCTATGAGTATGTATAGAAAGTTCAAGATCGAGGTCTCATTGACCTGAAATATGTTCAGTACGTAAAATATGAATGCAGGTCTCGCTGATGTAACATCAGACGGAGTCAATGATTATTTAAATGTTAAAATTGAGAACTCTTTGGCCTGAAAATAGTTCTGTATGTCAAAAATGGACTACTATATTGTTGACGAGACATCAGAAGGCCTTAATTAGTCTATATTGGAAATTCAAGATCAAAGCCTCTTTGACCTGAAATACGTTCAATAGGTCAAAATATGAACTACTGTATGCACGATGTAACATCAGAAGCAGTCAATGAGTATGTATAGAAAGTTCAAGATCAAGGCCTCTTTGGCCTGAAATATGTTCAATAGGTCAAAATTGGACTTCTGCATGGTTGATGAGACATCAGAAGGCCTCAATTAGTCTATATGGGAAATTCAATATTAAGGCCTCTTTGGCCTGAAATTTGTTCAATAGGTCAAAATTGGACTACAGTATGGTTGATGAGACATCGGAAGGCCTCAATTAGTCTATATAGGAAATTCAAGATCAAGGCCTCTTTGGCCTGAAAGATGTTTAATAGGTCAAATATGGACTACTGTCTATCTGATATAACAGCCGAAGCAGTCTATGAGTATGTATAGAAAGTTCAAGATCGAGGTCTCATTGACCTGAAATATGTTCAGTACGTAAAATATGAATGCAGGTCTCGCTGATGTAACATCAGACGGAGTCAATGATTATTTAAATGTTAAAATTGAGAACTCTTTGGCCTGAAAATAGTTCTGTATGTCAAAAATGGACTACTATATTGTTGACGAGACATCAGAAGGCCTTAATTAGTCTATATTGGAAATTCAAGATCAAAGCCTCTTTGGCCTGAAAGATGTTTAATAGGTCAAATATGGACTACTGTCTAGCTGATATAACAGCCGAAGCAGTCTATGAGTATGTATAGAAAGTTCAAGATCGAGGTCTCATTGACCTGAAATATGTTCAGTACGTAAAATATGAATGCAGGTCTCGCTGATGTAACATCAGACGGAGTCAATGATTATGCAAATGTTAAAATTGAGAACTCTTTGGCCTGAAAATATTTCTGTATGTCAAAAATGGACTACTATATTGTTGACGAGACATCAGAAGGCCTTAATTAGTCTATATTGGAAATTCAAGATCAAATCCTCTGTGGCCTGAAATACGTTCAATAGGTCAAAATATGAACTACTGTATGCACGATGTAACATCAGAAGCAGTCAATGAGTATGTATAGAAAGTTCAAGATCAAGGCCTATTTGGCCTGAAATATGTTCAATAGGTCAAAATTGGATATTGAATGGTTGATGAGACATCAGAAGGCCTCAATTAGTCTATATGGGAAATTCAAGATCAAGGCCTCTTTGGCCTGAAAGATGTTTAATAGGTGAAATATGGACTACTGTCTAGCTGATATAACAGCCGAAGCCGTCTATGAGTATGTATAGAAAGTTCAAGATCGATTTCTCATTGACCTGAAATATGTTCAGTACGTCAAATATGAATGCAGGTCTCGCTGAAGTAACATCAGACGGAGTCAATGATTATGCAAATGTTAAGATTGATGTTAAGATTGAGAACTTTTTAGCCTGAAAATAGTTCTGTATGTCAAAAATTGACTATTGTATTGTTGAAGAGACATCAGAAGGCCTCAATTAGTCTACATAGGAAATTCAAGATCAAAACCTCTTTGACCTGAAATACGTTCAATAGGTCAAAATATGAACTACTGTATGCACGATGTAACATCAGAAGCAGTCAATGAGTATGTATAGAAAGTTCAAGATCAAGGCCTCTTTGGCCTGAAATATGTTCAATAGGTCAAAATTGGACTTCTGCATGGTTGATTAGACATCAGAAGGCCTCAATTAGTCTATATGGGAAATTCAATATTAAGGCCTCTTTGGCCTGAAATTTGTTCAATAGGTCAAAATTGGGCTACAGTATGGTTGACGAGACATCGGAAGGCCTCAATTAGTCTATGTAGGAAATTCAAGATCAAGGCCTCTTTGGCCTGAAAGATGTTTAATAGGTCAAATATGGACTACTGTCTAGCTGACATAACAGCCGAAGCAGTCTTTGAGTATGTATAGAAAGTTCAAGATCGAGGTCTCATTGACCTGAAATATGTTCAGTACGTAAAATATGAATGCAGGTCTCGCTGAAGTAACATCAGACGGAGTCAATGATTATGCAAATGTTAAAATTGAGAACTCTTTGGCCTGAAAATAGTTCTGTATGTCAAAAATGGACTACTATATTGTTGACGAGACATCAGAAGGCCTTAATTAGTCTATATTGGAAATTCAAAATCAAAGCCTCTTTGGCCTGAAATACGTTCAATAGGTCAAAATATGAACTACTGTATGCACGATGTAACATCAGAAGCAGTCAATGAGTATGTATAGAAAGTTCAAGATCAAGGCCTCTTTGGCCTGAAATATGTTCAATAGGTCAAAATTGGACTTCTGCATGGTTGATGAGACATCAGAAGGCCTCAATTAGTCTATATGGGAAATTCAAGATTAAGGCCTCTTTGGCCTGAAATTTGTTCAATAGGTCAAAATTGGACTACAGTATGGTTGATGAGACATCGGAAGGCCTCAATTAGTCTATATAGGAAATTCAAGATCAAGGCCTCTTTGGCCTGAAAGATGTTTAATAGGTCAAATATGGACAACTGTCTAGCTGATATAACAGCTGAAGCCGTCTATGAGTATGTATAGAAAGTTCAAGATCGAGGTCTCATTGACCTGATATATGTTCAGTACGTCAAATATGAATGCAGGTCTCGCTGATTTAACATCAGACGGAATCAATTATTATGCAAATGTTAAAATTTTGAACTCTTTGGCCTGAAGATAGTTCAATAGGTCAAAATTGGTCTATTGTATGGTTGATGAGACATCGGAAGGCCTAAATTAGTCTATATAGGAAATTCAAGATCGAGGTCTCATTGACCTGAAATATGTTCAGTACGTCAAATATGAATGCAGGTCTCGCTGATGTAACATCAGACGTTGTCAATGATTATGCAAATGTTAAGATTGATGTTAAGATTGAGAACTTTTTGGCCTGAAAATAGTTCTGTATGTCAAAAAAAGACTATTGTATGGTTGAAGAGACATCAGAAGGCCTCAATTAGTCCACATAGGAAATTCAAGATCAAAGCCTCTTTGACCTGAAATACGTTCAATAGGTCAAAATATGAACTACTGTATGCACGATGTAACATCAGAAGCAGTCAATGAGTATGTATAGAAAGTTCAAGATCAAGGCCTCTTTGGCCTGAAATATGTTCAATAGGTCAAAATTGGACTTCTGCATGGTTGATGAGACATCAGAAGGCCTCAATTAGTCTATATGGGAAATTCAATATTAAGGCCTCTTTGGCCTGAAATTTGTTCAATAGGTCAAAATTGGACTACAGTATGGTTGATGAGACATCGGAAGGCCTCAATTAGTCTATATAGGAAATTCAAGATCAAGGCCTCTTTGGCCTGAAAGATGTTTAATAGGTCAAAAATGGACTACTGTCTAGCTGATATAACAGCCGAAGCAGTCTATGAGTATGTATAGAAAGTTCAAGATCGAGGTCTCATTGACCTGAAATATGTTCAGTACGTAAAATATGAATGCAGGTCTCGCTGATGTAACATCAGACGGAGTCAATGATTATGCAAATGTTAAAATTGAGAACTCTTTGGCCTGAAAATATTTCTGTATGTCAAAAATGGACTACTATATTGTTGACGAGACATCAGAAGGCCTTAATTAGTCTATATGGGAAATTCAAGATCAAGGCCTATTTGGCCTGAAATATGTTCAATAGGTCAAAATTGGATATTGAATGGTTGATGAGACATCAGAAGGCCTCAATTAGTCTATATGGGAAATTCAAGATCAAAGTCTCTTTGACCTGAAATACGTTCAATAGGTCAAAATATGAACTACTGTATGCACGATGTAACATCAGAAGCAGTCAATGAGTATGTATAGAAAGTTCAAGATCAAGGCCTCTTTGGCCTGAAATATGTTCAAACGGTCAAAATTGGACTTCTGCATGGTTGATGAGACATTAGAAGGCCTCAATTAGTCTATATGGGAAATTCAATATTAAGGCCTCTTTGGCCTGAAATTTGTTCAATAGGTCAAAATTGGACTACAGTATGGTTGATGAGACATCGGAAGGCCTCAATTAGTCTATATAGGAAATTCAAGATCAAGGCCTCTTTGGCCTGAAAGATGTTTAATAGGTCAAATATGGACTACTGTCTAGCTGATATAACAGCCGAAGCAGTCTATGAGTATGTATAGAAAGTTCAAGATCGGGGTCTCATTGACCTGAAATATGTTCAGTACGTAAAATATCAATGCAGGTCTCGCTGATGTAACATCAGACGGAGTCAATGATTATGCAAATGTTAAAATTGAGAACTCTTTGGCCTGAAAATAGTTCTGTATGTCAAAAATGGACTACTATATTGTTGACGAGACATCAGAAGGCCTTAATTAGTCTATATTGGAAATTCAAGATCAAAGCCTCTTTGGCCTGAAATACGTTCAATAGGTCAAAATATGAACTACTGTATGCGCGATGTAACATCAGAAGCAGTCAATGAGTATGTATAGAAAGTTCAAGATCAAGGCCTCTTTGGCCTGAAATATGTTCAATAGGTCAAAATTGGACTTCTGCATGGTTGATGAGACATCAGAAGGCCTCAATTAGTCTATATGGGAAATTCAAGATTAAGGCCTCTTTGGCCTGAAATTTGTTCAATAGGTCAAAATTGGACTACAGTATGGGTGATGAGACATCGGAAGGCCTCAATTAGTCTATATAGGAAATTCAAGATCAAGGCCTCTTTGGCCTGAAAGATGTTTAATAGGTGAAATATGGACTACTGTCTAGCTGATATAACAGCCGAAGCCGTCTATGAGTATGTATAGAAAGTTCAAGATCGATTTCTCATTGACCTGAAATATGTTCAGTACGTCAAATATGAATGCAGGTCTCGCTGATGTAACATCAGACGGAATCAATTATTATGCAAATGTTAAAATTTTGAACTCTTTGGCCTGAAAATAGTTCAATAGGTCAATATTGGTCTATTGTATGGTTGATGAGACATCGGAAGGCCTAAATTAGTCTATATAGGAAATTCAAGATCGAGGTCTCATTGACCTGAAATATGTTCAGTACGTCAAATATGAATGCAGGTCTCGCTGAAGTAACATCAGACGGAGTCAATGATTATGCAAATGTTAAGATTGATGTTAAGATTGAGAACTTTTTAGCCTGAAAATATTTCTGTATGTCAAAAATTGACTATTGTATTTTTGAAGAGACATCAGAAGGCCTCAATTAGTCTACATAGGAAATTCAAGATCAAAGCCTCTTTGACCTGAACATGGGCGTGGAAGTGGGGGGAAAAGTGGACCTGACTACCCAGGGCCCCGTCTAGGGAGAGGGCCCTTTGAAAAGTCTGGAATATATTTTAACATGGAACATGGGGGCCCATCAGGACTGCCTATGCATAGGGCCCAGGATTTTGTGCTACACCCCTGGACCTGAAATACGTTCAATAGGTCAAAATATGAACTACTGTATGCACGATGTAACATCAGAAGCAGTCAATGAGTATGTATAGAAAGTTCAAGATCAAGGCCTCTTTGGCCTGAAATATGTTCAATAGGTCAAAATTGGACTTCTGCATGGTTGATGAGACATCAGAAGGCCTCAATTAGTCTATATGGGAAATTCAATATTAAGGCCTCTTTGGCCTGAAATTTGTTCGATAGGTCAAAATTGGACTACAGTATGGTTGATGAGACATCGGAAGGCCTCAATTAGTCTATATAGGAAATTCAAGATCAAGGCCTCTTTGGCCTGAAAGATGTTTAATAGGTCAAATATGGACTACTGTCTAGCTGATATAACAGCCGAAGCAGTCTATGAGTATGTATAGAAAGTTCAAGATCGAGGTCTCATTGACCTGAAATATGTTCAGTACGTAAAATATGAATGCAGGTCTCGCTGATGTAACATCAGACGGAGTCAATGATTATGCAAATGTTAAAATTGAGAACTCTTTGGCCTGAAAATAGTTCTGTATGTCAAAAATGGACTACTATATTGTTGACGAGACATCAGAAGGCCTTAATTAGTCTATATTGGAAATTCAAGATCAAAGCCTCTTTGGCCTGAAATACGTTCAATAGGTCAAAATATGAACTACTGTATGCACGATGTAACATCAGAAGCAGTCAATGAGTATGTATAGAAAGTTCAAGATCAAGGCCTCTTTGGCCTGAAATATGTTCAATAGGTCAAAATTGGACTTCTGCATGGTTGATGAGACATCAGAAGGCCTCAATTAGTCTATATGGGAAATTCAAGATTAAGGCGTCTTTGGCCTGAAATTTGTTCAATAGGTCAAAATTGGACTACAGTATGGGTGATGAGACATCGGAAGGCCTCAATTAGTCTATATAGGAAATTCAAGATCAAGGCCTCTTTGGCCTGAAAGATGTTTAATAGGTGAAATATGGACTACTGTCTAGATGATATAACAGCCGAAGCCGTCTATGAGTATGTATAGAAAGTTCAAGATCGATTTCTCATTGACCTGAAATATGTTCAGTACGTCAAATATGAATGCAGGTCTCGCTGATGTAACATCAGACGGAATCAATTATTATGCAAATGTTAAAATTTTGAACTCTTTGGCCTGAATATAGTTCAATAGGTCAAAATTGGTCTATTGTATGGTTGATGAGACATCGGAAGGCCTAAATTAGTCTATATAGGAAATTCAAGATCGAGGTCTCATTGACCTGAAATATGTTCAGTACGTCAAATATGAATGCAGGTCTCGCTGAAGTAACATCAGACGGAGTCAATGATTATGCAAATGTTAAAATTGAGAACTCTTTGGCCTGAAAATAGTTCTGTATGTCAAAAATGGACTACTATATTGTTGACGAGACATCAGAAGGCCTTAATTAGTCTATATTGGAAATTCAAGATCAAAGCCTCTTTGGCCTGAAATACGTTCAATAGGTCAAAATATGAACTACTGTATGCACGATGTAACATCAGAAGCAGTCAATGAGTATGTATAGAAAGTTCAAGATCAAGGCCTCTTTGGCCTGAAATATGTTCAATAGGTCAAAATTGGACTTCTGCATGGTTGATGAGACATCAGAAGGCCTCAATTAGTCTATATGGGAAATTCAAGATTAAGGCCTCTTTGGCCTGAAATTTGTTCAATAGGTCAAAATTGGACTACAGTATGGGTGATGAGACATCGGAAGGCCTCAATTAGTCTATATAGGAAATTCAAGATCAAGGCCTCTTTGGCCTGAAAGATGTTTAATAGGTGAAATATGGACTACTGTCTAGCTGATATAACAGCCGAAGCCGTCTATGAGTATGTATAGAAAGTTCAAGATCGATTTCTCATTGACCTGAAATATGTTCAGTACGTCAAATATGAATGCAGGTCTCGCTGATGTAACATCAGACGGAATCAATTATTATGCAAATGTTAAAATTTTGAACTCTTTGGCCTGAATATAGTTCAATAGGTCAAAATTGGTCTATTGTATGGTTGATGAGACATCGGAAGGCCTAAATTAGTCTATATAGGAAATTCAAGATCGAGGTCTCATTGACCTGAAATATGTTCAGTACGTCAAATATGAATGCAGGTCTCGCTGAAGTAACATCAGACGGAGTCAACGATTATGCAAATGTTAAGATTGATGTTAAGATTGAGAACTTTTTAGCCTGAAAATAGTTCTGTATGTCAAAAATTGACTATTGTATTGTTGAAGAGACATCAGAAGGGCTCAATTAGTCTACATAGGAAATTCAAGATCAAAGCCTCTTTGACCTGAAATACGTTCAATAGGTCAAAATATGAACTACTGTATGCACGATGTAACATCAGAAGCAGTCAATGAGTATGTATAGAAAGTTCAAGATCAAGGCCTCTTTGGCCTGAAATATGTTCAATAGGTCAAAATTGGACTTCTGCATGGTTGATGAGACATCAGAAGGCCTCAATTAGTCTATATGGGAAATTCAATATTAAGGCCTCTTTGGCCTGAAATTTTTTCAATAGGTCAAAATTGGGCTACAGTATGGTTGATGAGACATCGGAAGGCCTCAATTAGTCTATATAGGAAATTCAAGATCAAGGCCTCTTTGGCCTGAAAGATGTTTAATAGGTCAAATATGGACTACTGTCTAGCTGATATAACAGCCGAATCAGTCTTTGAGTATGTATAGAAAGTTCAAGATCGAGGTCTCATTGACCTGAAATATGTTCAGTACGTAAAATATGAATGCAGGTCTCGCTGAAGTAACATCAGACGGAGTCAATGATTATGCAAATGTTAAAATTGAGAACTCTTTGGCCTGAAAATAGTTCTGTATGTCAAAAATAGACTACTATATTTTTGACGAGACATCAGAAGGCCTTAATTAGTCTATATTGGAAATTCAAAATCAAAGCCTCTTTGGCCTGAAATACGTTCAATAGGTCAAAATATGAACTACTGTATGCACGATGTAACATCAGAAGCAGTCAATGAGTATGTAAAGAAAGTTCAAGATCAAGGCCTCTTTGGCCTGAAATATGTTCAATAGGTCAAAATTGGACTTCTGCATGGTTGATGAGACATCAGAAGGCCTCAATTAGTCTATATGGGAAATTCAAGATTAAGGCCTCTTTGGCCTGAAATTTGTTCAATAGGTCAAAATTGGACTACAGTATGGTTGATGAGACATTGGAAGGCCTCAATTAGTCTATATAGGAAATTCAAGATCAAGGCCTCTTTGGCCTGAAAGATGTTTAATAGGTCAAATATGGACAACTGTCTAGCTGATATAACAGATGAAGCCGTCTATGAGTATGTATAGAAAGTTCAAGATCGAGGTCTCATTGACCTGATATATGTTCAGTACGTCAAATATGAATGCAGGTCTCGCTGATTTAACATCAGACGGAATCAATTATTATGCAAATGTTAAAATTTTGAACTCTTTGGCCTGAAAATAGTTCAATAGGTCAAAATTGGTCTATTGTATGGTTGATGAGACATCGGAAGGCCTTAATTATTCTATATCAGTGATGCGCGGGTTGATCCAAAATGAGCGGGTGCCCGCGGCCACCCGCGGTCACCCGCGGTTACGAGTCATCCAAAAATATTTTTAATGATATTCGGGTCACGGTCGGTCGGATCGTCAATAAATCCTTATTTACCTTTTGAATGTTGAGCGTTATTAACTTTTGAATAAATGCTGGCGCGGGACAAAATGCCCGATTTCCCAAAACGTTGAACTGAGCAATGCCATTGTACCATTTTAATAGGCTACTTTTAAACGCATTTAAAGTCAGTTTTATGTATTTTCTGAGAGGGGGCGGGATTTTTGTTGGGAAAGTCGGGGGAGAGACGCACACTTCGATTAGACTGGATAAACACATGCAGCATCTTAATTGTTAAGAAAATTAAACGAAATAAATGAATAAATCAAGCCTGTATTACATAACACTAGGCTATATCATACAGCATTCAGAAAAATAACAGTTTGCGCTCCTAAGGGCTTTCACACTTTTCCAAATGTTTTCCAAATGTGGGCTGATGAATTCTTCAAGCCGGGTCGAAACATAAACATCGCGTTCATCAATAATATGCATCTGGAGCTGAAATGGAAAATGATGGGCCGCCTCAAGAACTGCCTGCTCTCGCTGCACCTCTGAGCACCACGCCAGGGCCTGAAACATTTTCTCAATGGCCCAATGAGCTACGATGAGCATTTACTACTTTTAAAAAATGCGGATCAGGAAGCGGGTCGGGTACAATATTTTCTTCTTTTTTTTTGCGGTCCGAGTTGCGGGCGGGTTAGTTGAAAACTTCGGTCGGGTGCGGGTTGTTTATACATTGACCCGCGCATCACTGTTCTATATAGGAAATTCAAGATCGAGGTCTCATTGACCTGAAATATGTTCAGTACGTCAAATATGAATGCAGGTCTCGCTGATGTAACATCAGACGGAGTCAATGATTATGCAAATGTTAAGATTGATGTTAAGATTGAGAACTTTTTGGCCTGAAAATAGTTAAGTATGTCAAAAATGGACTATTGTATGGTTGAAGAGACATCAGAAGGCCTCAATTAGTCTACATAGGAAATTCAAGATCAAAGCCTCTTTGACCTGAAATACGTTCAATAGGTCAAAATATGAACTACTGTATGCACGATGTAACATCAGAAGCAGTCAATGAGTATGTATAGAAAGTTCAAGATCAAGGCCTCTTTGGCCTGAAATATGTTCAATAGGTCAAAATTGGACTTCTGCATGGTTGATGAGACATCAGAAGGCCTCAATTAGTCTATATGGGAAATTCAATATTAAGGCCTCTTTGGCCTGAAATTTGTTCAATAGGTCAAAATTGGACTACAGTATGGTTGATGAGACATCGGAAGGCCTCAATTAGTCTATATAGGAAATTCAAGATCAAGGCCTCTTTGGCCTGAAAGATGTTTAATAGGTCAAATATGGACTATTGTCTAGCTGATATAACAGCCGAAGCAGTCTATGAGTATGTATAGAAAGTTCAAGATCGAGGTCTCATTGACCTGAAATATGTTCAGTACGTAAAATATGAATGCAGGTCTCGCTGATGTAACATCAGACGGAGTCAATGATTATGCAAATGTTAAAATTGAGAACTCTTTGGCCTGAAAATAGTTCTGTATGTCAAAAATGGACTACTATATTGTTGACGAGACATCAGAAGGCCTTAATTAGTCTATATTGGAAATTCAAGATCAAAGCCTCTTTGGCCTGAAATACGCTCAATAGGTCAAAATATGAACTACTGTATACACGATGTAACATCAGAAGCAGTCAATGAGTATGTATAGAAAGTTCAAGATCGAGGTCTCATTGACTTGAAATATGTTCAGTACGTCAAATATGAATGCAGGTCTCGCTGATGTAACATCAGACGGAGTCAATGAGCATGCAAATGTTAAAATTGAGAACTCTTTGGCCTGAAAATAGTTCAGTGTGTCAAAAATGGACTACTATATTGTTGACGAGACATCAGAAGGCCTTAATTAGTCTATATGGGAAATTCAAGATCAAGGCCTATTTGGCCTGAAATATGTTCAATAGGTCAAAATTGGATATTGAATGGTTGATGAGACATCAGAAGGCCTCAATTAGTCTATATGGGAAATTCAAGATTAAAGCTTCTTTGGCCTGAAATATGTTCAACAGGTCAAAATTGGACTATTGTATGGTTGACGAGAGATCAGAAGGTCTCAATTAGTCTATATAGGAAATTCAAGATCAAAGCCTCTTTGGCCTGAAATACGTTCAATAGGTCAGAATATGGACTACTGAATGCATGATGTAACTTCAGAAAGCCTCAATTAGTCTATAAAGGATATTCAAGATTAAGGCCTCTTTGGCCTGAAATACGTTCAATAAGTCAAAATATGGACTACTGTATGTATGATTTAACTTCAGAAGCAGTCAATGAGTATGTATAGAAAGTTCAAGATCAAGGCCTCTTTGGCCTGAAATATGTTCAATAGGCCAAAATTGGACTATTGTATGGTTGATGAGACATCCGAAGGCCTCAATTAGTCTATAAGGGAAATTCAAGATTAAGGCCTCTTTGGCCTGAAATATGTTCAATAGTTCAAAATTGGACTATTGTATGGTTGATGAGACATCCGAAGGCCTCAATTAGTCTATATAGGAAATTCAAGATTGAGAACTCTTTGGCCTGAAAATAGTTCACTATGTTATATATAGACTACTATATTGTTGACGAGACATCAGAAGGCCTTAATTAGTCTATATAGGAAATTCAAGATCAAAGCCTCTTTGGCCTGAAATATGTTCAATAGGTCAAAATTGGACTATTGTATGGTTGAAGAGACATCAGAAGGCCTCATTTAGTCTACAAAGGAAATTCAAGATCAAATCCTCTTTGGCCTGAAATACGTTCAATAGGTCAAAATATGAACTACTGTATGCACGATGTAACATCAGAAGCAGTCAATGAGTATGTATAGAAAGTTCAAGATTAGGCCTCTTTGGCCTGAAATACGTTCAATAGGTCAAATATTAATGCAGGTCTCGCTGATGTAATATCAGACGGAGTCAATTATTATGCAAATGTTAAAATTTTGAACTCTTTGGCCTGAAAATAGTTCAATAGGTCAAAATTGGACTATTGTATGGTTGATGAGACATCGGAAGGCCTAAATTATTCTATATAGGAAATTCAAGATCGAGGTCTCATTGACCTGAAACATGTTAAGTACGTCAAATATGAATGCAGGTCTCGCTGATGTAACATCAGACGGAGTCAATGATTATGCAAATGTTAAGATTGATGTTAAGATTGAGAACTCTTTGGCCTGAAAATAGTTCTGTATGTCAAAAATGGACTATTGTATGGTTGAAGAGACATCAGAAGGCCTCAATTAGTCTACATAGGAAATTCAAGATCAAAGCCTCTTTGGCCTGAAATACGTTCAATAGGTCAAAATATGGACTACTGTATGTATGATGTCACTTCAGAAGCAGTCAATGAGTATGTATAGAAAGTTCAAGATCAAGTCCTCTTTGGCCTGAAATATGTTCAATAGGTCAAAATTGGACTATTGTATGGTTGATGAGACATCCGAAGGCCTCAATTAGTCTATATGGGAAATTCAAGATTAAGGCCTCTTTGGCCTGAAATTTGTTCAATAGGTCAAAATTGGACTATTGTATGGTTGATGAGACATCCGAAGGCCTCAATTAGTCTATATAGGAAATTCAAGATTGAGAACTCTTTGGCCTGAAAACAGTTCACTATGTTATATAAAGACTACTATATTGTTGACCAGACATCAGAAGGCCTTAATTAGTCTATATAGGAAATTCAAGATCAAATCCTCTTTGGCCTGAAATACGTTCAATAGGTCAAAATATGAACTACTGTATGCACGATGTAACATCAGAAGCAGTCAATGAGTATGTATAGAAAGTTCAAGATTAAGGCCTCTTTGGCCTGAAATACGTTCAATAGGTCAAAATGTGGACTACAGTATGTATGATGTAACTTCAGAAGCAGTCAATGAGTATGTATAGAAAGTTCAAGATCAAGGCCTCTTTGGCCTGAAATATTTCCAATAGGTCAAAATGGACTTCAGTATGGTTGATGAGACATCAGAAGGCCTCAATTAGTCTATATGGGAAATTCAAGATTAAGGCCTCTTTGGCCTGAAATATGTTCAGTAGGTCAAAATTGGACAAATATATTGTTGACGAGACATCAGAAGGCCTTAATTAGTCTAAATAGGAAATTCAAGATCAAAGCCTCTTTGGCCTGAAATATGTTCAATAGGTCAAAACTGGACTTCTGCATGGTTGATAAGACATCAGAAGGCCTCAATTAGTCTATATGGGAGATTCAAGATTAAGGCCTCTTTGGCCTGAAATTTGTTCAATAGGTCAAAATTGGACTACAGTATGGTTGATGAGACATCGGAAGGTCTCAATTAGTCTATATAGGAAATTCAAGATCAAGGCCTCTTTGGCCTGAAAGATGTTTAATAGGTCAAATATGGAAAACTGTCTAGCTGATATAACAGCCGAAGCAGTCTATGAGTATGTATAGAAAGTTCAAAATCGAGGTCTCATTGACCTGAAATATGTTCAGTACGTCAAATATGAATGCAGGTCTCGCTGATGTAACATCAGACGGAGTCAATGAGCATGCAAATGTTAAAATTGAGAACTCTTTTGCCTGAAAATAGTTCAATATGTCAAAAATGGACTACTATTTTGTTGACGAGACATCAGAAGGCCTTAATTAGTCTGTATAGGAAATTCAAGATCAAGTCCTCTTTGGCCTGAAATATGTTCAATAGGTCAAAATTGGACTATTGTGTGGTTGATGAGACATCAGAAGGCCTTTTTTAGTCTACATAGAATATTCAAGATCAAAGCCTATTTGGCCTGAAATATGTTCAATAGGTCAAAATTGGATATTGTATGGTTGATGAGACATCAGAAGGCCTCAATTAGTCTATATGGGAAATTCAAGATTAAAGCCTCTTTGGCCTGAAATATGTTCAACAGGTCAAAATTGGACTATTGTATGGTTGACGAGAGATCAGAAGGCCTCAATTAGTCTATATAGGAAATTCAAGATCAAAGCCTCTTTGGCCTGAAATACGTTCAATAGGTCAGAATATGGACTACTGAATGCATGATGTAACTTCAGAAAGCCTCAATTAGTCTATAAAGGATATTCAAGATCAACGCCTCTTTGGCGTGAAATACGTTCAATAGGTCAAAATATGGACTAATGTATGAATGATGTAACATCAGAAGCAGTCTATGAGTATGTATAGAAAGTTCAAGATTAAGGCCTCTTTGGCCTGCAATACGTTCAATAGGTCAAAATATGGACTACTGTATGTATGATGTAACTTCAGAAGCAGTCAATGAGTATGTATAGAAAGTTCAAGATCAAGGCCTCTTTGGCCTGAAATATGTTCAATAGGTCAAAATTGGACTTCAGTATGGTTAATGAGACATCAGAAGGCCTCAATTAGTCTATAAGGGAAATTCAAGATTAAGGCCTCTTTGGCCTGAAATATGTTCAATTGGTCAAAATTGGACTATTGTATGGTTGATGAGACATCCGAAGGCCTCAATTAATCTATATAGGAAATTCAAGATTGAGAACTCTTTGGCCTGAAAATAGTTCACTATGTTATATATAGACTACTATATTGTTGACGAGACATCAGAAGGCCTTAATTAGTCTACATAGGAAATTCAAGATCAAATCCTCTTTGGCCTGAAAACAGGTTCAATAGGTCAAAATATGAACTACTGTATGCACGATGTAACATCAGAAGCAGTCAATGAGTATGTAAATTCAAGATTAAGGCCTCTTTGGCCTGAAATTTGTTCAATAGGTCAAAATTGGACTACAGTATGGTTGATGAGACATCGGAAGGTCTCAATTAGTCTATATAGGAAATTCAAGATCAAAGCCCCTTTTGCCTGAAAGATGTTTAATAGGTCAAATATGGAAAACTGTCTAGCTGATATAACAGCCGAAGCAGTCTATGAGTATGTATAGAAAGTACAAAATCGAGGTCTCATTGACCTGAAATATGTTCAGTACGTCAAATATGAATGCAGGTCTCGCTGATGTAACATCAGACGGAGTCAATGAGCATGCAAATGTTAAAATTGAGAACTCTTTTGCCTGAAAAAAGTTCAGTATGTCAAAAATGGACTACTATATTGTTGACGAGACATCAGAAGGCCTTAATTAGTCTATTTAGGAAATTCAAGATCAAGGCCTCTTTGGCCTGAAATATGTTCAATAGGTCAAAATTGGACTATTTTATGGTTGATGAGACATCAGAAGGCCTTATTTAGTCTATATAGAATATTCAAGATCAAGGCCTATTTGGCCTGAAATATGTTCAATAGGTCAAAATTGGATATTGAATGGTTGATGAGATATCAGAAGGCCTAAATTAGTCTATATGGGAAATTCAAGATCAAAGCCTCTTTGGGCTGAAATACGTTCAATAGGTCAGAATATGGACTACTGAATGCATGATGTAACTTCAGAAATCCTCAATTAGTCTATAAAGGATATTCAAGATTAAGGCCTCTTTGGCCTAAAATACGTTCAATAGGTCAAAATATGGACTACTGTATGTATGATGTCACTTCAGAAGCAGTCAATGAGTATGTATAGAAAGTTCAAGATCAAGGCCTCTTTGGCCTGAAATATGTTCAATAGGTCAAAATTGGACAATTGTATGGTTGATGAGACATCCGAAGGCCTCAATTAGTCTATATAGGAAAATCAAGATTGAGAACTCTTTGGCCTGAAAATAGTTCACTATGTTATATAAAGACTACTATATTGTTGACGAGACATCAGAAGGCCTTAATTAGTCTATATAGGAAATTCAAGATCAAATCCTCTTTGGCCTGAAATACGTTCAATAGGTCAAAATATGAACTACTGTATGCACGATGTAACATCAGAAGCAGTCAATGAGTATGTATAGAAAGTTCAAGATTAAGGCCTCTTTGGCCTGAAATACGTTCAATAGGTCAAAATATGGACTACAGTATGTATGATGTAACTTCAGAAGCAGTCAATGAGTATGTATAGAAAGTTCAAGATCAAGGCCTCTTTGGCCTGAAATATTTCCAATAGGTCAAAATGGACTTCAGTATGGTTGATGAGACATCAGAAGGCCTCAATTAGTCTATATGGGAAATTCAAGATTAAGGCCTCTTTGGCCTGAAATATGTTCGGTAGGTCAAAATTGGACTACTATATTGTTGACGAGACATCAGAAGGCCTTAATTAGTCTAAATAGGAAATTCAAGATCAAAGCCTCTTTGGCCTGAAATATGTTCAATAGGTCAAAACTGGACTTCTGCATGGTTGATAAGACATCAGAAGGCCTCAATTAGTCTATATGGGAGATTCAAGATTAAGGCCTCTTTGGCCTGAAATTTGTTCAATAGGTCAAAATTGGACTACAGTATGGTTGATGAGACATCGGAAGGTCTCAATTAGTCTATATAGGAAATTCAAGATCAAGGCCTCTTTGGCCTGAAAGATGTTTAATAGGTCAAATATGGAAAACTGTCTAGCTGATATAACAGCCGAAGCAGTCTATGAGTATGTATAGAAAGTTCAAAATCGAGGTCTCATTGACCTGAAATATGTTCAGTACGTCAAATATGAATGCAGGTCTCGCTGATGTAACATCAGACGGAGTCAATGAGCATGCAAATGTTAAAATTGAGAACTCTTTTGCCTGAAAATAGTTCAGTATGTCAAAAATGGACTACTATTTTGTTGACGTGACATCAGAAGGCCTTAATTAGTCTGTATAGGAAATTCAAGATCAAGGCCTCTTTGGCCTGAAATATGTTCAATAGGTCAAAATTGGACTATTGTGTGGTTGATGAGACATCAGAAGGCCTTTTTTAGTCTATATAGAATATTCAAGATCAAAGCCTATTTGGCCTGAAATATGTTCAATAGGTCAAAATTGGATATTGGATGGTTGATGAGACATCAGAAGGCCTCAATTAGTCTATATGGGAAATTCAAGATTAAAGCCTCTTTGGCCTGAAATATGTTCAACAGGTCAAAATTGGACTATTGTATGGTTGACGAGAGATCAGAAGGCCTCAATTAGTCTATATAGGAAATTCAAGATCAAAGCCTCTTTGGCCTGAAATACGTTCAATAGGTCAGAATATGGACTACTGAATGCATGATGTAACTTCAGAAAGCCTCAATTAGTCTATAAAGGATATTCAAGATCAACGCCTCTTTGGCGTGAAATACGTTCAATAGGTCAAAATATGGACTACTGTATGTATGATGTAACTTCAGAAGCAGTCAATGAGTATGTATAGAAAGTTCAAGATCAAGGCCTCTTTGGCCTGAAATATGTTCAATAGGTCAAAATTGGACTTCAGTATGGTTAATGAGACATCAGAAGGCCTCAATTAGTCTATAAGGGAAATTCAAGATTAAGGCCTCTTTGGCCTGAAATATGTTCAATTGGTCAAAATTGGACTATTGTATGGTTGATGAGACATCCGAAGGCCTCAATTAGTCTATATAGGAAATTCAAGATTGAGAACTCTTTGGCCTGAAAATAGTTCACTATGTTATATATAGACTACTATATTGTTGACGAGACATCAGAAGGCCTTAATTAGTCTACATAGGAAATTCAAGATCAAATCCTCTTTGGCCTGAAAACAGGTTCAATAGGTCAAAATATGAACTACTGTATGCACGATGTAACATCAGAAGCAGTCAATGAGTATGTATAGAAAGTTCAAGATTAAGGCCTCTTTGGCCTGAAATACGTTCAATAGGTCAAAATATGGATTACTGTATGTATGATGTAACTTCAGAAGCAGTCAATGAGTATGTATAGAAAGTTCAAGATCAAGGCCTCTTTGGCCTGAAATATGTTCAATAGGTCAAACTGTACTTCAGTATGGTTGATGAGATATCAGAAGGCCTCAATTAGTCTATATGGGAAATTCAAGATTAGGGCCTCTTTGGCCTGAAATATGTTCAATAGGTCAAAATTGGACTATTGTATGGTTGATGAGACATCTGAAGGCCTCAATTAGTCTATATAGGATATTCAAGACTGAGAACTCTTTGGCCTGAAAATAGTTCAGTATGTTATATATAGACTACTATATTATTGACGAGACATCAGAAGGCCTTAATTAGTCTATATAGGAAGTTCAAGATCAAAGCCTCTTAGGCCTGAAATATGTTCAATAGGTCAAAATTGGACTTCTGCATGGTTGATGAGACATCAGAAGGCCTCAATTAGTCTATATGGGAAATTCAAAATTAAGGCCTCTTTGGCCTAAATATTTGTTCAATAGGTCAAAATTGGACTACAGTATGGTTGATGAGACATCGGAAGGCCTCAATTAGTCTATATAGGAAATTCAAGATCAAGGCCTCTTTGGCCTGAAAGATGTTTAATAGGTCAAATATGGACTACTGTCTAGCTGATATAACAGCCGAAGCCGTCTATGAGTATGTATAGAAAGTTCAAGATCGAGGTCTCATTGACCTGAAATATATGTTCAGTACGTCAAATATGAATGCAGGTCTCGCTGATGTAACATCAGACGGAGTCAATTATTATGCAAATGTTAAAATTTTGAACTCTTTGGCCTGAAAATAGTTCAATAGGTCAAAATTGGACTATTGTATGGTTGATGAGACATCGGAAGGCCTAAATTAGTCTATATAGGAAATTCAAGATCGAGGTCTCATTGACCTGAAATATGTTCAGTACGTCAAATATGAATGCAGGTCTCGCTGATGTAACATCAGACGGAGTCAATGATTATGCAAATGTTAAGATTGATGTTAAGATTGAGAACTCTTTGGCCTGAAAATAGTTCTGTATGTCAAAAATTGACTATTGTATGGTTGAAGAGACATCAGAAGGCCTCAATTAGTCTACATAGGAAATTCAAGATCAAAGCCTCTTTGGCCTGAAATACGTTCAATAGGTCAAAATATGAACTACTGTATGCACGATGTAACATCAGAAGCAGTCAATGAGTATGTATAGAAAGTTCAAGATCAAGGCCTCTTTGGCCTGAAATATGTTCAATAGGTCAAAATTGGACTTCTGCATGGTTGATGAGACATCAGAAGGCCTCAATTAGTCTATATGGGAAATTCAAGATTAAGGCCTCTTTGGCCTGAAATTTGTTCAATAGGTCAAAATTGGACTACAGTATGGTTGATGAGACATCGGAAGGTCTCAATTAGTCTATATAGGAAATTCAAGATCAAAGCCTCTTTGGCCTGAAAGATGTTTAATAGGTCAAATATGGAAAACTGTCTAGCTGTTATAACAGCCGAAGCAGTCTATGAGTGTGTATAGAAAGTACAAAATCGAGGTCTCATTGACCTGAAATATGTTCAGTACGTCAAATATGAATGCAGGTCTCGCTGATGTAACATCAGACGGAGTCAATGAGCATGCAAATGTTAAAATTGAGAACTCTATTGCCTGAAAAAAGTTCAGTATGTCAAAAATGGACTACTATATTGTTGACGAGACATCAGAAGGCCTTAATTAGTCTATATAGGAAATTCAAGATCAAGGCCTATTTGGCCTGAAATACGTTCAATACGTCAAAATATGGACTAATGTATGAATGATGTAACATCAGAAGCAGTCTATGAGTATGTATAGAAAGTTCAAGATTAAGGCCTCTTTGGCCTGAAATACGTTCAATAGGTCAAAATATGGACTACTGTATGTATGATGTAACTTCAGAAGCAGTCAATGAGTATGTATAGAAAGTTCAAGATCAAGGCCTCTTTGGTCTGAAATATGTTCAATAGGTCAAAATTGGACTTCAGTATGGTTGATGAGACATCAGAAGGCCTCAATTAGTCTATATAGGAAATTCAAGATTGAGAACTCTTTGGCCTGAAAATAATACACTATGTTATATATAGACTACTATATTGTTGACGAGACATCAGAAGGCCTTAATTAGTCTATATAGGAAATTCAAGATCAAAGCCCTCTTTGGCCTGAAATATGTTCAATAGGTCAAAATTGGACTATTGTATGGTTGAAGAGACATCAGAAGAACTCAATTAGTCTACATAGGAAATTCAAGATCAAATCCTCTTTGGCCTGAAAACACGTTCAATATGTCAAAATATGAACTACTGTATGCACGATGTAACATCAGAAGCAGTCAATGAGTATGTATAGAAAGTTCAAGATTAAGGCCTCTTTGGCCTGAAATACGTTCAATACGTCAAAATATGGACTACTGTATGTATGATGTAACTTCAGAAGCAGTCAATGAGTATGTATAGAAAGTTCAAGATCAAGGCCTCTTTGGCCTGAAATATGTTCAATAGGTCAAACTGGACTTCAGAATGGTTGATGAGGAAATCAGAAGGCCTCAATTAGTCTACATGGAAATTCAAGATTAGGGCCTCTTTGGCCTGAAATATGTTCAATAGGTCATAATTGGACTATTGTATGGTTGATGAGACATCAGAAGGCCTCAATTAGTCTATATAGGAAATTCAAGACTGAGAACTCTTTGGCCTGAAAATAGTTCAGTATGTTATATATAGACTACTATATTATTGACGAGACATCAGAAGGCCTTAATTAGTCTATATAGGAAATTCAAGATCAAAGCCTCTTTGGCCTGAAATATGTTCAATAGGTCAAAATTGGACTTCTGCATGGTTGATGAGACATCGGAAGGCCTCAATTAGTCTATATAGGAAATTCAAGATCAAGGCCTCTTTGGCCTGAAAGATGTTTAATAGGTCAAATATGGACTACTGTCTAGCTGATATAACAGCCGAAGCCGTCTATGAGTATGTATAGAAAGTTCAAGATCGAGGTCTCATTGACCTGAAATATGTTCAGTACGTCAAATATGAATGCAGGTCTCGCTGATGTAACATCAGACAGAGTCAATTATTATGCAAATGTTAAAATTTTGAACTCTTTGGCCTGAAAATAGTTCAATAGGTCAAAATTGGACTATTGTATGGTTGATGAGACATCGGAAGGCCTCAATTAGTCTACATAGGAAATTCAAGATCAAAGCCTCTTTGGCCTGAAATACGTTCAATAGGTCAAAATATGAACTACTGTATGCACGATGTAACATCAGAAGCAGTCAATGAGTATGTATAGAAAGTTCAAGATCAAGGCCTCTTTGGCCTGAAATATGTTCAATAGGTCAAAATTGGACTACAGTATGGTTGATGAGACATCGGAAGGTCTCAATTAGTCTATATAGGAAATTCAAGATCAAGGCCTCTTTGGCCTGAAAGATGTTTAATAGGTCAAATATGGAAAACTGTCTAGCTGATATAACAGCCGAAGCAATCTATGAGTATGTATAGAAAGTTCAAAATCGAGGTCTCATTGACATGAAATATGTTCAGTACGTCAAATATGAATGCAGGTGTCGCTGATGTAACATCAGACGGAGTCAATGAGCATGCAAATGTTAAAATTGAGAACTCTTTTGCCTGAAAAAAGTTCAGTATGTCAAAAATGGACTACTATATTGTTGACGAGACATCAGAAGGCCTTAATTAGTCTATATAGGAAATTCAAGATCAAGGCCCTCTTTGGCCTGAAATATGTTCAATAGGTCAAAATTGGACTATTGTATGGTTGATGAGACATCAGAAGGCCTTATTTAGTCTATATAGAATATTCAAGATCAAGGCCTATTTGGCCTGAAATATGTTCAATAGGTCAAAATTGTATATTGAATGGTTGATGAGACATCAAAAAGCCTAAATTAGTCTATATGGGAAATTCAAGATCAAAGCCTCTTTGGCTGAAATACGTTCAATAGGTCAGAATATGGCAGAGATGTATAGTAACGAAGTAGAACTACTTCACTACTGTACTTAGGTACTAAAAGGCAGTATCTGTACTTTACT
>JARQWZ010008467.1:0-26942 GCA_033150135.1 Gobio occitaniae | reverse complement strand
GGTCAAGCTCATTTGGATGTGACAAATATCAATTAAAAGGGTGCAATTCAAACAGTCTTTTGTGATCACCTACAGGAAAAGGCATTCAGACTAACACAATACATCTATTATTCTTCAAAAAAAAAAAGTCATTTATCCAAATAAAAAATTATCAACTGGACAATTCACTAAGAAATAATGTATTTTCTAATAGCAGTGATGTCAACAATCTCTCATAGCATATCTTTGGCAAATTTATGACAGTATTTTCCTGTAATCTGTAGGTTTTTTTCTTTTAAATTGTAGTGTCAATACAACCAATATAGTATGCATTTGTGGAAACTGTAGGGTGGAAATTCTCACAAAGGAAAATAGTGCCAATTACCCAATATGCAAGCCAATCATTTCAAACAAATGTCAATTTGATGCGACAAAGAATAGTTTAAAAATAGTTCCAAACGAGCCGTCACATTTGAGCCAAACAGAATTCACACTACTCATGGTCAATTACCAACTCAGAAGGTAAGAGATCAATTCAAACATCATTTCTCAGTGAACTCCATCTGTAATTGAGATCTTTGACTGCAAAACGTAAGGAGTAACTAGTTGCCAAAACTAGAACTGCAAAGAAAAAAGGATTTTGAAACCGAAAATTGTGTTGGATACAAAATCTGGAGAACCGGGAACATTCAGAGCTTGGAGGGAATGATCACCCTCATCTAAGTGTCTTTTTTATTACTTGATCGCCGAGAGTCTCTGCATTTGTGGCAGTTAAATATGTCGGGCACGTTAGACTTCTTAATTTTGGCGCAAGAGAGGTGCACCCACACGCTGCACTGATTACATTCAATCATGGGCCGTCCTGCAAAGGGTTTACCGCAGTAACAGGTGATCAAGTCCCACGAATCATCCCCTGTAAGGAAAAGATATATAAAATAAATAAAAAAAGAAATATAAAAAACAAAAGAAAAAAATAAGTCCTACGCATCAAAAAAAAAAAACAAACAAAAAAAACATTCATTCATACATACATACACAATTTATCTAAATCTTCCTCGGTCCCTAATAAACTCACCTGACTCCACCATTATGTCTTCATCCGCTATCCAAGTCTCGCCTTCACTGGAGCTCATATCCGCCTCTCTTGTGGCCTCCTCCTTCTCCTCTTTCACCTGTGCCTGTAGTCTGTGCTCAGTCATTGCTCCCCGGTCCGAATGCTCCTCTCCATGGCCGAGACCGTTCTCAGAGTCTGACTCGCTGTGGGCCGAGCTCTTAAGCTTCTTAAGGGCTTTGGACTGTTTGGGGTTTTTACTGCGCTTGATCCTTGCACGTTTCTCACCACCGCTGCTACTGCTACTGCCAGCGCCTGAACCAAGAGAAAGACGCTTCAGCTTCTTGTCCTTTTTGCGCTCAGCTTTGCTGGCCACTTGGCCCTCATAGAAAGAGTCTTTTAAACACATTTTGTCCATCAGGGCGCTGTCAGATGAGAGCCTCCGCATACTCTTGTTGCTCTTATTGGCACGAGCCTTGCGAACGAAGGTGTGGATGGTGTGCAAGTCCGACGTGCCGTGACTCCAGCTGGGAGCCATATTAGAACTGGCTCCACCTAAAACACTGCCTTCTCCCGAACCACCGGAGTTATTTGGAGAACTGGAGGATGCCGCCGACCATGGCCTTTCCTGCCGACAGAAACAGGCACACAAATCTCAATCTGGATGGATCGGATGACGTTTGGCATTATAACACCAAAGCCATTACTGACATCTAGAAATACAGTTTAAAAAGACCAGTCGAAAGTTCAAGAGGACATTCAAAGCAAAACGTACATTGACAGCACTGGTTAAACCAGGGGTGTCCAATCCTGATCCTGGAGGGCCAATGTCCTGCAGAGTTTAGGAGCAGGAGAAGGACAGGACACCCCTGGGTTATACTCGGTAAATATGCAGATTATCAACGTTATCATCAGCAGGTCATGATTATTAAATTTCAGAATAAAAATTCAGCACTTTTTTTTTAACTCCTCTATCAGCCAATTAAACAGTTTTCCACTAGATTTTCCTATTTAGTTATCCATATCTGAAAAATCAAGTATAGGTTGACCTCTACCAATCAAGGGGCCGGATGCACCAACTATTCACAAGTTACAACTGAGCCTAGTTTTGGCAAAGGGGCACTAAGTTACAACTTGCCAACAAAAAAATATTTTTGCGTTGCACCATTAAACTTATTTGAAACGTAACCCTACGCATAAAATAAATATTTACGTAAGCCTCTTACCAGTAGTAACCAAATAACAAATTTAATGAACTGGGCCAAAAAGTTATTGTTTTACCTGAGAGACTTATGAATGGCTGGTGCAACCCTACCAAGCACATTAATCACAGGCTCTATGCCTTGAAATGGGTGTCAAAATGTTGCAGCACCGGGAGGTCTCCAGGAACAGGAACTTTGCAAGGGCTTTTAATAAATAAAACCACACATACATGTGAAACAATGCTCCATTCTTACCTCCTTTGGAGAAGGGATGTAACCTGCATATGCAAGAACAAAACTGCAAAACTTGTTGAAGTCCTCCACTGTCCTCTTTCTTCTCTCTGATGGCTGGACATGAACATCAATTATTAGCATTAGGGCAAGCACTGCCATCTGTAGGGTGAACATTTTATTTCCTTGTTTGACTTACCAGATTCTCTGCTTTGCACTTCAGTAATGAATCTACGTAGAAAACAGAAGGAAAATAAATAACATTATTCGTGGCTTAACAACAGGTTTGACCGAGAGAGCGTTGCACTTGGAGTCGATTCGTGCCGTTCTCAGTCGTACAAACCTTGTAAAAGTGCGTTATTGACGAAAAGCTAACTGGCTAGCTGTGCTATTCCTCGCGACACCCTGTTGATTGAGGCGTAAAATTCAAGTGCGCAAGGCACCATTTTACGTCCAAACATCCACACGGTTTGAGGGACTTAAACCGTGGAGAAAACAGACGAATTTAGCGACATACACATTAAGCTAAACCGGTGATAAAGGTAAAAGGACGCAGCAGCATGTGGCGTAAGCCTTATTCTCGACGTCGAAACGAGCCAAGGCAACTTCACTGGTTTGGAATCTCCTATAAAACAATATATGGTTGATTATGAAGTATTTACAACAACCATATCAATAAGAGGAACCAGACACCATCGACAATACATTTACCGCGGCAAAACAAAGAGTTACAGTCAGGCAGCGAAATGCTACCACGCTAAAGCACAGTACAGTGACCTGTTTTAAAAAGGCAACATTTGGGTCTTAAATTGTATACAATATCAGAGAAAACACCGAACTGTGTATTAAACAAAACTGTTCAACTGGCAACATCGGCTAAAAGGATCAACAGCAGCAACTACTTTAAAACAGAGCTGGTTTACTTGGCGAAGACAAATGCGCAACAATGCGTAACTGCGGTTTTGTAAACGTGCACATTAAATCATTTCAACAGAAAGCAGTGGTTGGACATCAGGAATGATTTTTAATCATATACGAGTTACTGCTTAACGAATAGCTATGATCAACTCGAAAAATTTCACCCCATTGCACAAGATAGCAACTTGGCCAATCCCTGCATGAACCAGCTCGCGCAAGTAAAATGTCCAATACTACATAACAACGATCAAAAATTACAAAGTGGCTGATAATGAATCAGGTTTACTAGAAAAATCAGTCTTCTAAACTAAAGAGTATGTTAAGTTACTGCAGTAATAAAGCTGCTAACATGCTAGCTGACTCTGCTAAAACTGATCGTTGATGGGTGTTGCCTATCACAACATGGTTAAAGTTTAAATATTTAAAATCAAAGTCAAGGTTTTTCATTACCTTGGTGCTCGGACATTATTTCAAGCATTGTCGCCTAATAAGCTCGATCCTCTTCAGTTGGATGACACCGAGCAGCGTCAATCTTCGCCCGGCTTGGGCGCAGCAAGCCCCGGCTGACCAGCTATGGTGTAGTTAGCTGGGCATCAGAATGATTTAAACGACGATTTTACTTCTTTTTACAAGCGGATCCAACGGAATATCGCTGGATCTTGAGTCCCTGGAAGGATTAATTAACTTAATTTTGGTCAGCAAGTATAGCGTTGCAAAAATAATCCAGCTGGCAGTTCAATTACCTAACGGACCACCAAGTGAAAAAGAACCAATAATAAAACCAAGGATCCTGCATGTTTTTTGCAAACGAACGTTAGTAATAAAAAAAAACCTCTACGCTATCCTTTTGACGAAAGGGGAAAACGACCAAAGTTCTCCAAAAATTACGTCTGCGTGCCGCCTCCGGCGCGCCTCACCAAAGTCGACGATGTCAACTGACTCAAGAAACCCCTTGCGGTGAAGTTGCCGTTGCGATGTAGAATTTACCCTCCAATGGTTAATGGAAAATGTAGTCCAACCAATGTGATTTGCCGACAGATTGTACTAAATGCAACGACGAATAAACAACGATACCCATAATTCCTTGCGCCAGTCGTTGGTCTGCTGTGTTCATGGGAAATTGAGTATATCTGTTTTCAAATCTTATGGTTTGTGTTTGCATTGTGCACATGATTAAACAAATAGTGATAGATTTATAAACTTTAATGCTTCTATGTAGATTTTTGGACATTTCAAACAATATGTAATTGTAAGATTAGTAGTTAGACAGGCTTTACTTTCATGTTCATGTCGGTTGCCAGTGACGTTTTACCATTGAGCTTAACCCAGTGGAATGGCTAGGAAGCTGATTGCTATGCAATAACTCATTTACAACTGAAGGGGGCGCTAGGAGGCTCAGAAAGCATTGGTTCCCAGGGATAAGCTTCTTCTATTGTTTAAATGGCGGTTACTTGGTTGCACAGGAGACGGTAAATAAAATTATCGGTAAATTAAAAATCTAGGATATAAATGGTAGCGTGTCCGCGGGCATATTTGGCAATAAAATAAATTAAAACGTAATAATGTCAAAATGCCATAACACGTCTTAAATATATTAAATAGCATAAAAAGTCTCAAATGCTATAATTTGTTGAGCCCGAATGGAAAGAGTGATCATAAACAAATATTCTTCATTTATTGGAAAGCTAAATATCACCTCGACTCGTGTTTGCTTTAGTGTTTATTAGTATCTACTATAAAATATAATCAAAAGGCTGAAAATCATTGTTTGTTTATTTATTTTTAGGTATATCGCCAGCCCTAATAACTATTTATACATTTCAGCGTATCATATTCAGATTTATGTTACATAATATTCTTTTTAATTGGTGTTTTGCTGCAAAATGGCCATTTCTGATTTTCTGAGCCACCGAGCGCCACCTGTAGTAAATACAATTATTGCAACTAAAATGTATAAACCGCTCTATTGATTTTAGTTCACTGACCAAACCCCTTAACAACGAAGTCAGCAGCGACTGCTTTCCACGGCAGTTTCCACCTTGAATGCATCACACAGTACTGTAACGCTACTGCCTTGACAAGGCTCTTGATCACACAAGCAGTAAGAACACGCGAAGGCGCTTATAATTGTTGAAGAAGATAATGTCCGATAAGGACCTCAAACCGTCGCAGGACCTGACTGTTGTGGTGAGTATTTGATTTTCACCGAGGTGCAATGCTGGGTCGAGCACTTACAGTCGCCTAGTATTTAGTCACGCTCACTTCCCTAGCCAAAGTCAATTAGTGTATAATAATGAGAAGTGTTGAGTGCTGTGATTAGCCTTACTTCATTAATCGTTGTGTGTGTCTTGAACTCGTACTGACAGACCACTCTTATGAGTTCCTAAAGCGAATGTTTTCTTTCTTCATCAATCTATAGTTACATTAAATTAGAATGTAGATAAGAATGTATTTCAGGAGGGTTATAAAACGAGGGCTTTCTTTATTTCAATGTTAGCTATCGTGTGTGATTACACGATGATGTTGAGAGGTTTCCCTTGTTACTATGGTTTCGGTTCCACGCGTGGGCGGAGAGCATGCCCTTAAACTGCTGTTTTTACTCCTGTGTGGGAAGCCCACGCAAAACCCACACGATTCTAGATATTTCATTTATGCTAGTTGTTCATTCACAATTTTTATAAAACGGTTCAGGTTTAATCTTCTAAATACTTGTTTCGTTTTTACTTTAACTTGTTTCGTTTTTACTTTAATATGTTTTTCTTTTATTCAATTCAGGTACAGACATTGCTGCAGCAGATGCAGGACAAGTTCCAGACCATGTCAGACCAGATTATTGGGCGAAATATCCTTCTGCATATAATAATTTCAATAATTGCTCAGACCTAATTGTAGCTGATTTGAGTTGAATACACTAGATATACACTAATTCATGCTTGATTATGAGATGATAGGTTATTCAAAAACTATTTTGTCTTAATTCTAATACTTGATGAGATGAGTACGCGAATCGATGACCTGGAGAAGAACATCTCTGATCTCATGACTCAGGCAGGTGTGGAGGAGTTAGAGGAGGAGATAAAAGTCACGGAGACATCTGGAACCGCTTGAAGGCAATGACCAACACTATCTTAGTAAGTATAGGCGGTGCCACTTTGAAGATGGCTTTTTTATTTTATTTAGAGAACACTTACATTCCATAAATTGCAGTAGAACAGGTTTTTGAAACTACATTTGGATTCATCTACTTGTGATACAGTATATAAAGAAATTATACATTCATAGTCATCTTTTTTTAAACAAAGTTACTTGAAGATTTAAGTTACTTGTGGTTTGTTTTTGTTTATGTTTAGTATCTTTTCTCTTTCAGACCGCCAAGGAACACAGTGAGGACCTTCTACTGCAGTATCAGAATTTTTAAACGAAATGTGAATTCATCCTTTTTTAAGTAATTAATTAAAAATGGTGCTTGCCTATGTGTATTACATATTATATAATTAAATTACTGGCCAGAAGATTAAGATATTAAAACCTTCTTTTGTATTTATTCGTTGTAATGACAAGAGGGAAATCATGTGGTTCCTGCATGTTTTGCTGATTAATAAAAAACCCATGAAATAACTTGATTATTGCAGTTTTCTTCCCTGTTAAAACAGAAAACAGGCAGGGGTCATTCCTTTTTACATAACCAATGGTATGTCATTTAAATAATTCCATGCAGTGTAAATATTGTTTTTATAGATTTGCATTTCATAGACAAAGTATTTAATCAGAATACATGGATACTTTTAAATGAAAAGTTTATCCTGCCAGATGGTGTGTGGTTAGGACATCTATCTACCAGCAGGGGTTAACTGGACCAAAATAAAGTCCCTTTAGTTTTTGGCCAATCCTTCACTAGTGACTAGGATGATGTCAAAGGCAGCAGATCAGTCAAACCCCTGTAGATGTGTTATTAGAGGAAGTGAATTTGCCAATACTCTGAAATTACTCTGGATCTGGCATCAGAGGGAATGAGGTCTATTTTGGGTTGGCCAATTACATTTGGCAAAACAACAACCAGTTTGAAACTAAGTAAAGGAAGAATGGAATGTTGAAACCTAAATCATTTCTAAAACGTAATTATTCATTAACTAAAATAATCGATTTTATTACTTACTGTTTACAAAAATGAAGCTGGGTCTATTTATTCTACACCAGACTCGAGTACGTTGTGTTGAAACCTGCTGACAAGAAAGAACGTGCAAGCAAGCTGTCCTAAAACTGACTTGTACGTCACTCCTCCTGGGAAGTTCATGTTTTATGAGTTGGGAATTCAGGTGCGTTCGTCGGAGCAAGTTGGTGGTGTAGCCTAAACCTTCTCTTAATTAACTACTCAAAAATACCGTCTGGTAAACTACACTTCTAGAAAATGAAGAACAATTAAAGGATTAGTTCACTTTCAAATAAACTTTTGCTTCTAATTTACACACCCCCTTGTCTTCCAAGATATCCATGTCTTTCTGTCTTCAGTCGAAAAGAAATTAAGATTTTTGATGAAAACATTTCAGGATATTCCTCCATATAATGGAAGTCAATAGACCCCAAACGGTTCAAGGTCCAAATGAGAGGTTCAGTACAGCTTCAAAGGGCTTTAAACCACATCAAACGGTACCAGACGATCAATAAGGGTCTTATAGCAAAACGATCAGTCTTTTTTTTTTTAAATAAATAAAGTTTAAGTTTTATAAGCACAAATGCTCGCCTTGCTCTGTTCAGTGTTGCGCGCTCGTGACGTCACGTAAAACGCAATTACGTTGAAAAGGTCACGCTAGACAGCTAAGTACAGAGTCAGTGTTTATAAATGAGCGGAAGGAGGACCGTATCCACATATTCAAACGTCTTTGCTCCTGCGTCTAGCGTGACCTTTTCAACGTAATTGCGTTTTACGTGACGTCACGAGCGCGCAACACTGAACAGAGCAAGGCGAGCATTTGTGCTTATAAAACTTAAACTTTATTTATTTAAAAATGACTAGATAAGACCCTTATTGATCGTCTGGTACCGTTTGATGTGGTTTAAAGCCCTTTGAAGCTGTACTGAACCTCTCATTTGGACCTTGAACCGTTTGGGGTCTATTGACTTCCATTGGAGGAATATCCTGAAATGTTTTCATCAAAAATCTTCATTTCTTTTCGACTGAAGACAGAAAGACATGGATATCTTGGATGACAAGGGTGTGAGTAAATTATAAGCAAAAGTTTATTTGAAAGTGAAATAATCCTTTAATGTGCCTCAGCTCAGGTGCGTTTTGCTTTTTTATGTTTTTAATTAATTTATGAAGACACTGTACATTTTATACATAAGCCTATTATATTGTTATTTCCCAATTCTATTATTTTTTTGTTCAGGTAATTAGCTTATTTTGTTGTAAATAAAAAAGCCTGAACGCCACGTTTCTCACGGACACGCCCCCAACTCGTAAACTCGGGGGTTTTCAACTTGTATTTATGGCTTTGAGGCGGCGTTCATGTGCGTTCAACTCGTAAATACGATATTTCCGACATGACTTGAATGCACCTTTAGCATGCTAGTATATAGACTGCTAATGCTAACCCTATAGTGTGAGAAATTACGTTATCTCCCTTGCTACCGGTAGCTCACTGACTCTCCCCTGCTCAGCCACACAACATGCGCGTTTATCAGCTCATTTAACGTTACATAAATTACGCAGGTAAAAGCCTCATACAATAAGTTATTCATAAATCAACATTTATTGACGGCCACATTGCAAACACGAGTCGATAAAACCTGTGATATGTAACCGAGGCACAGCTGGCAGCTACCGTTACTGGGTTTCTTACTGATTATTTCTAAAAGCAAAATAATACTCATCACAGTCATCAGGTATGTATGCAATTATAGATAAGGTGTGCCAGCTCGAAAATATTATTGCATAGATAACTTTTTTTTTTCTTCGTTCAATAAAAGTAAACAAAGTTTGAACGTTTTCAAACCTTCAAATTAGAATATTAGGCTAGAAGTAGGCCTATTTGTGGTACACATAGTTCTCTGAACCAAAAAAAGTTGACCTGAATAGGAAATTAACTATATAGTTAGTATATGAAGGCTACAGCATCTTATGAGATGTCCAGGGCTGCCAACTTTTGAGTTCAGCTTGGATTTATTAAAAACACAAAAAAAGTGTATTGTGAATTATTGTCAAAACATTTAGTAGGCTAACTGAACAGAATTTCATTAGGTTTCGATTGAATATTTTATTTATCCTATATAAAACAATGGTAAAAATAGTTCTAACACTGCTGTGTTTTGAAGGCCTCGCGGCCTTTATGACTGAGAAACAATTATTACAAAAGGTCAGATGCGTTTGAGAAAGTCTTATGGCTCAGTAGTTTTTTGTAATGTCAGGGGATTTCCCTCAAACACAGGTGGCTGTGAAAGAATAAAACCACTATTATGAGGAATAAAGATGTCACATGAAGGCTTCTCACTTTTGGAAAGAAGCAGATTGGCCTTGGAAAATGTTAAATCTTGCCTCTGATCAAGGGTTGACCATCAATTGGCAGTCTTCCACAATTAGAGAAAGGCGAGACAAGAAATTCTTAATCATGTGAAAGAGGAGGAGTGAATCTTGCCAGAAATGTAAGTTGCTTGGTTATTGCGAAATAGCAGACATAAGAATGGTGCCCTGGCCAGAGACAAACTCTGATGTTCTGCAGGCACTCGGCTTTGTTGCTTTGTACGATAAAGTCTTATTTTGACTTCTGGAACTCTGCCTCTTGAGCTTCATTCGCAAGGAAGAGATGACATTTCTCCACAACAGTTTACTGACAACGTGTTACAATGTTGTTTTTATTCACTGTTGGTACTCTGTTTTTATTAGGGCTGGGTATTGACACAAATTTCACGGTTCGAGTTGATTTCGATGCACAAGTCAGTGATTCGATTCCGATCTCAATATCAGGTACAGTACATAGCAGGTCTCACTTAAGTTCTCATTCAGTTCAGTCAGTGTCCTTTTTTTGGTGGTGGTTCTTGGCCAGTACTCAGGGGAAAAATATGACATTGTTATAATATAATTGCACTGGCCTCCTGTTACTGTAAACCAAGATAAGTTTTAATGAAATTTAAATATTACTGAAACGTAATATTTACACTGATAGGGTTTAGATTAAGCCAGGATTAGCCCTTAGTTTAATTGGGACATCCAATGGGTGCAGAAATGACACATTTCACTTTTAATCGAATAAGAGGTTCAGGTTTGGAGTACTATTCACGTAGAAATTGAAATTAATTAAACATCTTTTCTGAGAATAAGTTAGTTTGTGGTTTGTCAATTTATTACTGTGATAGAGGCATTATTTCATAAAGGGTACAATGTTCATTATTAGCTAAAGGTCATTTACATTTGTCCATTTGTTTTATGACTTTTGGAGACTTTATCGTACATCTTTTTATGAAATGTATCTGGCAGTCAGGTCAACAATACAGTATGGCTGAGATGGCATGTCTTCGCAAATAAAAGCTATCTGTAATTTCCACTTGGTGGAGCTATTTTGTTACTTTTTCAACATTCTACCGTTATATCACTTTGAAATATTGTTGAAAATTTATATATTCTGTGTCATTATTGTTAGAATTGACCAGAAGGAATCAATTAGCGTTCAATAAATGTTCACATCAAAGCCTAAATGGCAAGATTCTGTCTAAATCATTATTTAGGAGGTATTCCTAAATGTTAAGGTAAATGTAACAGAGGTAAGTCCATGTGGGGTTTTGTGTCTTGCTGATACTAATTTCCAAGGTGTTATGATGTTCATGAATCTCTGTGATAGTATATGTGCGTTTGTTCAACAATGTTTTTTCAAGAGTTGGAAATTAGATTCCTGTCTTTGTCTCAAAGCTGAAAGTCTCAACACACTCGATAGAGGTAATTTTATACCTCAGCTGGGAGTACACTTTCCCTCTGGAGTCTGGATTGTAACGAAGTATACAATTTCTCTCTCTCTCTCTACCACTCTACCAACCAAGATTTTGCCCTCCATCATATGCATTTATCACAGCAACCCATAAGACAAAACTCTTCAGCCTTTTGGAATTTGGACAGGCTTTTTTTTCTTTACACTTTAACATATTTGAAGGGAATCTTTTTTGCACCATGCATTTTGGCCACATATTTGGTTATATAAGATCTGTTTATTCAAATACCTGGAAGGGGAGATATACTAGCCAGGTGGACAATAAGAATAGTGTTTTGATGAGGTTTATAATGATAATAAACTAAAACAAATATCCAGTCTCTGATTGAGACAGATCTGCCATCCCATCTCCCCACAACTGCACAGCAAGAGTTTCTGTTGCCATGGTGATGCCTTTGGTTTCTTATGACCACTGCACTTAAATACATTAAACTGAACCCAATCAATTGTCCATAATGTACAGGAAAGTCTCACAGGCAAAGCCATATGCACTTTTGATCAATACTTTGGATCCTGTACGGTTCCATCTATATATTAGAAAATTCTAAAATGTTAATGTAACAAGATGGGTTACATTGTAGCCTTTGTGACTCTTAAAACTGGTGGATTTAAAATCAGGCCTTTGCTTGGATGTTGCAATAATTCTTTTTCACAAGTGTCCATGTAGCAATTATTTTGCAGAGGTCTATAGTGTTCTTTCAACATGTTAAAGGTGTTCTAGAGGAAGGTTTCTTGTTTTAAGTGAGACAGATTGTCGGTTCAAAAGTTGCCTGACTGACAACTGCTTAAATGACCGATTTGGTTTTTCGGTGTGATTTCCCTGAAATGTCTCAGATTAGAAATAGAGCTGGGGCCTGTATGATGGTAGTTTAACAAACTCAGGGTTACAGGATTCGTTTCGAGTTGACAAAACCAAACCAATCTATTCGGGCTTTGTTGGTCCCATGATGCTGATCATCAGCTTTCTCTGTCAACTCAGGCTTTGATCCTGAGTTTAGGAGTTTAGCTGTGACATCAGTAGTGAACAGCCAATCACACGCTGTGAATCAGTGAAACTGAGATTCACTTCTTGCAAAAGAAGCAGTGAGATTAATTTCTCTCTTTATATTACGAATTTAAACAAATTTACACAGCAAGAAAAAAAGAGCTGTCTATGAAAGAGGACAAATCTTATGTCAATGCAAGTAAAAGTTATGAAGTTAGTTTATTTGATATATAGAGAGATTGAAGCTCACATGTAGTCCTTTTTATAGCTTTATTTATTGATTTTAAAGCTTATTTGTATGACCTTTATATAGGCTATTTATATTAAGTTTAACAAAGTGCCTATTAATGATTGATTAACTAAAATGATAATTGATTAAGGGTATAATAATTACAGAAATGATGTCTAAATCATTCAAATGATTATTATTATAAATAAGCATTGTTAAAAGCCAGACGCTAGTCTTTAAAAACCATTTGCTATGTAGTGAGTGACCTTTAATTTGGAGTAGAAACAGGGGGAGTTACTTTATTGCATCAGAGGTGTGTTACTTTGCTCACAGCTGATTGGTCCTATTTCAGTTTGAGATTTCTTATCCAGAACATAAACTGCCCTGGAGCATTTTAGCCATGGAGCGCAAGTTACTACTGAGATGAACACTGCTAAAAGCCAAGCCACTGTAATGGTACCTAAAACCCAGGACTGGCACAAAAAATCTGGCTAGCCAGCTAAACCGGCTTCATGCTATAAGCCAGGTGTTGTACAAATTAATTTTAATTCAATATTTTTTACAGTACACTTGGATAGAAAAAAAAAGATTGAATAGAACGCAAATATTTTTCACCTAATCTAAACAAGATCACTTATCGTAACATACACTCACCTTAAGGATTATTAGGAACACCTGTTCAATTTCTCATTAATGCAATTATCTAATCAACCAATCACATGGCAGTTGCTTCAATGCATTTAGGGGTGTGGTCCTGGTCAAGACGATCTCCTGAACTCCAAACTGAATGTCAGAATGGGAAAGAAAGGTGATTTAAGCAATTTTGAGCGTGGCATGGTTGTTGGTGCCAGACGGGACGGTCTGAGTATTTCACAATCTGTTCAGTTACTGGGATTTTCACGCACAACCATTTCTAGGGTTTATAAAGAATGGTGTAAAAAGGGAAAAACATCCAGTATGCGGCAGTTCTGTGGGCGAAAATGCCTTGTTGATGCTAGAGGTCAGAGGAGAATGGGCCGACTGATTCAAGCTGATAGAAGAGCAACTTTGACTGAAATAACCACTCGTTACAACCGAGGTATGCAGCAAAACATTTGTGAAGCCACAACACGCACAACCTTGAGGCGGATGGGCTACAACAGCAGAAGACCCCACCGGGTACCCCTCATCTCCACCACAAATAGGAAAAAGAGGCTACAATTTGCACGAGCTCACCAAAATTGGACAGTTGAAGACTGGAAAAATGTTGCCTGGTCTGATGAGTCTCAATTTCTGTTGAGAGATTCAGATGGTAGAGTCAGAATTTGGCGTAAACAGAATGAGAACATGGATCCATCATGCCTTGTTACCACTGTGCAGGCTGGTGGTGGTGGTGTAATGGTGTGGGGGATGTTTTCATGGCACACTTTAGGCCCCTTAGTGCCAATTGGGCATCGTTTAAATGCCACGGCCTACCTGAGAATTATTTCTGACCATGTCCATCCCTTTATGACCACCATGTACCATCCTCTGATGGCTACTTCAAGCAGGATAATGCACCATGTCACAAAGCTCGAATCATTTCAAATTGGTTTCTTGAACATGACAATGAGCTCACTGTACTAAAATGGCCCCCACAGTCACCAGATCTCAACCCAATAGAGCATCTTTGGGATGTGGTGGAACGGGAGCTTCGTGCCCTGAATGTGCATCCCACAAATCTCCATCAACTGCAAGATGCTATCCTATCAATATGGGCCAACATTTCTAAAGAATGCTTTCAGCACCTTGTTGAATCAATGCCACGTAGAATTAAGGCAGTTCTGAAGGCGAAAGGGGGTCAAACACAGTATTAGTATGGTGTTCCTAATAATCCTTTAGGTGTGTGTATTCATATCATATTGTAGGTTTCTAGATTTTCCAGCAATGAAAAAACTAACATTACAAACAAATACGCATCAAACTATTTTTTTTGTTCATAAAAAAAAAAAAAAAAAAAGACAAAGCAGAGGAAATCAAACCAACGCTTATAGCCTATTAAATATCCTCTTGTTATTTGCATCTGTTCGTTCGACCATTTAATTGTATTTTTCTTTTCCTTCCGGCCATTTCTCTTCTTTGCTATCTTATCTACTCATGCTTTGCAATTTAACTAACTGCTGTTATAAACTGCGGTTCTCTTTCCCCTTCTGTGGCAGGATGTTTCTTCTCTTCTGATCACTTTTACATCTCAAGTCGTCATCGTGATCCATTAGAAGTGTCATGGGAAGCATAGAATAACGGGAGTGGTGGAGCATTTTCCTCTTTGGGATGGCACTCTATTACATGGCTAGAATTGAACTTAGCCAATACAGTGGTATTACTTAGTATTTTATATTTTATGTAACAGATTAAACATTAGTTCAGGCATATTCACATGTCATTCACGAGTTATCTTTAAAATAATTCCTCTTTCCTGAGAGTATAGGCCAGGCATGTTCTAATGCACAAGACTGATGGCATACGGTTACAGACTGCTTTTGATGAGGGTCAGAGGTAATCAGGAGTGTGGCCAAAGCCGTTCTGTTTGAGAGCATGTGAAGAGGCTTTTATCAGAGGTGCATGTGATGTGATCCATGTAGTCTGCATGACAAGACTACATGCTTTTGTGGTCTTGTGCACAAGCAATTTAGTCTTTTATACTGTTCAGAGCAAGGGCACAGTGAGGTTTTCTTTGCAGATAAAATTTCCAAAAGATTTGAGGAATAGATGGAGGAACTAACATTCAGTATTAGGAAATGGACTTTCACTTGGGTGCTGGACATACAAAGATATTACTAGGAATCGACTCGAGTGACGATGCAAGTAATCCATATGTGAGAATATGATCGCCTCCAGTTCAACACCATGGGAGAGGTTTTGTTTTGGGCTTGCCTTTTCTTTGAGCTCTGCTGTAAAATCAAAGCGGTTATTGCACTTCTCAGTTGCAATGCATACAGAATGAATAACTATTGGTTTAAAGACTGTGCATCTGGTTGTTTTGTTGTTGTTGTTGCTTAGAATGTAACCAAGTGCCAGACTCCCTTTTGTCAAGAATTAATTAGGGACCCTGTGATCAGCTACATCAAGTCTTCTAGCCTGTCTGGGTCTAGATAATTTTCCATCATTTTGCTCTTTTGTGGAAGGAGAGATTTTCTGAATTAATTTATGCCTATATGTTCTGGACCTTGCAGTATATTTCACTTTAAAACTATATATATATTTTTGCATTGTTTAACTATGTTTATAAATCGCAAGCACAATCAAGTAAGCCATTTAAAGCATGCCCAACCTTATTTGAATCTATGGCTTACTTAATTGATCAATCAATAACAATGTCTTTACAGACATCTTGTTTGACCTGAGGGGTGATTTTTCTTTTTATTCCTTAACAATTATAAATATAAATAAATGTCTGCCTTGTGGTAGAATGCTTCTAGGGGCAGAAAATAGATTCTGCAATGGGAAATTTTCAGTGCTGATCAATCTACAGATTTGTTTATCTTACTAAAGTCTGCATTGATCAGCTTCTCCTGAGGCACTCAGGCAAAAATCTCAGATTTGTTTTCATGAAAGAGATTAAAGCACCCTTCATCATTTTACATATATCGACTGAGTGATTCAGTTTTTACACCTTCACAAACAGATACACACAATAAAACACAGTAACCCAACAGCTATACTTGCAATTTATGCTGAGGACTGAAGTATTCCTTCTGGTGTAGTGTGCTTGACCAACACAGGCAGATCTGTTTAACTCAGAACAAGGACAGCATGTTCACCAAACTAAATAGTCCCAATTTTTTGTCTTTAATAATGAACATTCTGTCAGGTCAGATGCGCTATATCTCATTAACTGACACATTTTGAGTAAAATATACAATTGCACAAGCTAAAATTCCAATATCATCATATTTTGTAATAGCTCTGGGGTAAAACAGTGAACATAACTAACATGAATCAGACTCCAAAACCTCAGGCTCAAAAAAACAGCTTAAAGGGATAATTCATCCGAAAATGAAAATTCTGTCGTCATTTACTCACCCTCTGTGTTTCATTCTCTGTGTTCTGCAAAAGTAAGACATGCACAGGTTTGGAATAATATAGGCTGTAACATCATTTTTCGATTTTTGGGTGAACTATCCCTTTAAGCTGATTCCCCAGCAGGGACATCAACATTTCCAGCCTTAAAAATTTCAATGAAGATTGCTCTAAAATATGCAAATATAGACTACTTACTATAAACTTAAAATCACTGGCATAATTTTTTGCTAATGATCTATCCCACTTTACATGTGCAATGTGTCATTTATATTTAGGAAGTTTGTGTCATCAATCTCAAAGGCACACTTTGACTCACATTGACTAACCTTCAACTTCACATGAGCTCCAAGACACAAGACTATAATTTTAAAGCGAAGAAGAAAACGAAGATGTCTAGTCAGCTGCTACATTCCTTACGGTAGTTTTCCACTGGTGCGCCCGAATTCTCTTTTGTTCCTTACGGTAAGTGCCTGTGGCTTGTGTTGGTTTTGCGATTGTCACAACTGTAGCACGCGAGAGCAGTGCGCACTACATTCAAGGCAGCAAACAACAGATTGTCTGGGAGAAAAGGTAAAATTGATCATTTCTTTGTCTCATGAAATGTTAGGTGCAATTTGAATTATTTTACCTTTAAACTCAAGCATTATAGATCGCTGTTGGTTTTATTGAAAGGAAGCAAAAGTGTTATTAGGACGATTTTCTTTTTGAAGGCAGGGAGTGAGTTAGTCACATTCTCTGTTTGGCCCGTTTGATAAAACTGTGAAAACAACTTACGGCAATTACACACTTGCCATTTTAAAGTGTTTATCTGCTTTAATACTACACTAAATAGAACAACTGCCTGGCATTGAAAAGTTAGCGTATAAATCAACTTGCCTCCACACTGCCATCTGTCATAATACATAATGATACTGTCTTTGGACAGTGTCTGTCTTAGGGGCGAACATTTTGCATTTGTGTAATACATGAAACAGCCACATATGAATAGTAAAGGTGTAAGTATAGACTACATTAATATTTATAGTAGCCTATACGTTGTACCAGACATCGAAGAGACACTTGCAGTTAGCACTCCCCCTTCGAGAGATGTCAAATCTTTACTTAAAATGTATTAAAAATCGTCATGTGATACATATGTACATATCTAAAGTGCCTTTGAAATATTCTATTAAAAATAAGATAATTTTTAGTGGTTTTGGTAATTTTTAGCTCTTCTTTTATATACAATTCTAATCTATTTCTGTTATTTTGATTGCTATAGGCCTACTATCAAATTTCAACACTAACTACTTTTAATCTTTAAGTGTTTGGGGTAGACAGTAATGTTATCCCTATAATGTATTCTACTATTTGCTATCTTGTTGTCAGCTGTTGATGTAGAAGTTCTCATCATTCATTCCAGTCTTATTGTTACACTTGTACATGGCAACAGAAATCAGTGTTAACAGTCTTATCTATTTTTCAGTAGTACAGAAACGTATTAAAAGCACTCAATGCATCAGTGGTTAGGGACAGTCTCTCTGAGGGTAAACATTACAGTTGGTCACAAGGTCTTATTTAGCTTGCAGCGATTTAGAATAATTGTTTAGTTATATTTAAATGGACAGGGATGTGTGTGTGTGTGTGTGTGTGTGTGTGTGTGTGTGTGTGTGTGTGTGTGTGTGTGTGTGTGTGTGTGAGTGAGTGTATACAGTCTTGATCAAAAGTTTACATATCCCTTGCAGAATTTTAACAAAATAAGAGGGATTATACAAAATGCATGTTATTTTTTTATTTAGTACTGTCCTGAATAAGATATTTTACTTAAAAGATGCAGTCCACAAAACAAAACAAAAAAGCAGAATTTATAAAAATTACCCCGTTCAAATGTACCCTTGATTCTTAATACTGTGTGTCGTTACCTGGATGAACCACGGCAGTTTTTTTGTTTTGTTTTGTGATGGTTTTGAGTCCCTTGTTTGTCCTGAGCAGTTAAAGAAAGCATATGGAAACACAATGCATTAAGAGCCAGGGGGATTTTTCTTATTTTGTTTAAATATCAAATTCTTTCATTTAGTACTGCCCTTCGGAAGCAACAGAATATACATGTTTCCCGGAAGACAAATTAAGTAAAATTTTCCTTGTGCTCTTAACGTGTTTCCTTCTGGAGCATTAGTGACTGTTTGAACTTTTTTTAATAGTTGAGAGTTTGAGTCCCTCAATTATCCTCACTGCAAAGTCTTTGTTTACTAGTAGCACGCGGAACCACCGCAACTCTGCCGTCATTATGTGAAAGGGTTACTTCAGTGATTAAGCATTAAGCTTTGTATCAGTAGAAACCCGGTAGCATATTCGAATTATGGTACTTTCCCCCCTCATATCCCCCTGAGACGAGAGAATTATGCACTTTATTTCTGGAAAAAATCCTCAGAGGACGCAAATATCGGCATTTTGCATCATCTGAGGATTTTTTGGCCAGAGCCTAAAGACTACAGCCAGTAGAGGGAGCTGTTCCGCATTTTTTCAACCCGCTCATAGGGGAGGGATCTCATCTCACTCACAGAATGTAAATGCGCACGGCTCGGCCTCTGGCATTCATAATGGAGCCGTGCAGAGAAAGTGAGTGTTTCAACTTTTCAATGAATTCCCATGAAAGTTTAGCTTCCATATGCGATCTGAGAATGCGCCAGACTGGACACGCGTTGTAAATGACTGCTGCACTTACCTCAGCTCTGTGCTCTCGTGATGAATGAAATCTGACTCCTGCTGCGTTTGTCTCGTGACTTTCGTTCGGCTCACTCACACGTTATTGAAAAGACACATTTAGTTTTTAATTGTAGTGTTTATTCTCTAGCTGAACGAAATGATTGTATTACTATAAAAATGAAACCGACATTGGGGTGGAGCCGTGGTGGGCAGCAAAACAAGTGCATTCTGGGAGTTGTTGTCTTTCATCCCCATGAGACGAAAATACATTTTCCGTCTTTTCACAGTCTAGAAAGCACCAAATTCAAAAATAATTTTACATTTCTACTACATAAATGACCCAGTTTAAATACAAAGCTTAATGCTAAATCACTGAAGTAACCCTTTAAGCCCGCCCACCGACTCTATAAACGAGTCTATAAGTTTTTGTTTTTTCCAGCTCGCAAGCCAATGGAGAGTTGCTAGACTACCCTGGCTGCAAATTAGATTTGCTGCCGCTAGGGTGCGTCTAGATTTCTAGGCTAGCCCTACCCAAAAGCCTGAAGGCTTAGGCTGCGTCCGAAATCGTGTACTTCCGTACTATATAGTATGCAAAAAACAGTAGGTGAGCAGAGTAGTATGTCCGAATTAATAGAATTCGAAAAACAGGATGCAAAAAGTACCCGGATGGCCTACTACTTCCGGCGAGATTCTGAAGTGCGCATACGATGGACATTTTACTATCCTATGATGCCACGGAAGAGAGGAGTTGTCGTTTTATTTGAAAATGGCGGAAAACAGAGATGCGGCTGTTTTCCAGTGTAAGTACTTTAGAAACAACTTTTTGTTTGTTTGTGGTTAAATTGTATTTGTTTAACATCATATAAGTAAACAATTGATTGTTAAAAGTTTAAATAATGTAAATTGAGGGTGTCCTTTTCCAGCCAATTCAGAAAAATTATAGTTTTATCATTATTAGATCGAGCTAATGTAAATCAGCTAGCTAACACTGTTTTCATTAAACAACGACGTTCGTTGTTTAGCAGTGTAATGAGAGAGTTTATTTCTAACTTCATCCACTAAATAAAAAAAAACAAGAGTAATTAGGAGTCACTTTACCTGAAGATATCATGTCCATAATAACAATGAAAAGGAACTATTGCCATGAAAATTAAATAACTGAACCTAAACATACGTGCTTGATAAAAAAAATTCATTTTAGAAGAAAATTTCATATGGCATTTAGAGGCTTTTACATCTGAAGTCTTAATATATACACATGTATCTGACCGGCTTGTGCTATTGCCGACAATGAATGAATCAATAGAGACACGCACACATATATGTATCTATTGATTACCGGTAATTCATGTTTATTCATCGATGATAATATCACAATAAAGTACATTTTCCTTGCCAAAAATCAACATCTGTCATTGTTCACATGTTTGTGTGTGTGTGTGTGTGTGTGTTTTTTTTAGGTACAATTTAATAGCTAAATAAATTATAATACTTACGTTATTTGAGAAATTCCTCAAAAGCTCTCGACGTAGGCGTGATCTGCGAGTAGCTGACCGACGCCTCCTCTGGATTGTGAGCTCGAACGATGTAAAAACGCAGATGAAAGCGGAAAGCAGAACTAAAAACATTGCTCGAAGCTGGTGCAGTCAGTGGAATGGGCTCTTAAAATTTTCGCGCTGTTATGACAGCGTCTGTCACGTGACATGCGCTGTTATGACAAGTGACTATTCCATCATGGCGCATGTAGTACGTCCAAGCCTGTAGCACTCCTGTCAGAAACTGAAGCCTCCGCGCCTCGATCGCCTCCCGGTGGCCGGTCCCAGTATAGCTCCTAAACCCCACCTCAAGAATTATACATGGACAAAATAGAAATAGCTAATTTGATTTCCTTTTCAGTACCATTAACAGTTTTACAGTTTTTTTTACAGTCCTCACCTTATAGAATGGAAATACATTACAGGAAACACTCTTAATTAGGTCAGTCCCCTGTGCTCTGTCTGACTTTTTTAACCTGCTTCACATTAATTCATAATTTTCTCTGTTCTTCAGATCTCTGTAGATGCATGGTGGAATGTGTATCTGAGTATTTACCGGAAGACTCTGGACCATATGTTCAGAGAGTGGTCTTTTTGAATTCTGCGTCCATCTCATTTGATTATAAGTAAGTTGTTTACATCTGTGTTTGTTTCATATTTTGATATAATATTTGTAAAATAACAGCATGTTTTATAATCAGGAAAATAATTTGACTGCATAATGTTTTAAGGTTCTAAAATGTATACCTTTACCATTAATGTTCTCCTAAATAAGATGCAATGTGTGACACGAAACAAGCAAAAACATGAAAGTGGTACTTCAAGCTTGAATTGCTTTGATGGAAAATTCCTTTTTATGGAATGTGCATGCGCAGGTCAGGGGCCTGATTGATTGTGGTAATTGTTTTAGTTCATTCATTTCATTATAATTAATTGCAGTGTTAACACATTAAATTGCATACAGCCATAATTTTCATGGGTCACATCATGGGTCAATAAAATCAGGAACTTTTAGACTGTATTGGATGGAATGCTTCCTAAAGCCTCTCAGACATTGTGTCCTTTTGCTGTAGAAAAGCACTTATGTGAGTCACTGAGGAAGATGCATGCTGTGCTTCATGAAGTGAAACATTAACAGCTCTGATTGAGGTAATGGCTATGTGCTTAGTCAAATGACCAATCATCAGTAACCCAAGGCCAGAAAAGGGCCAGAAGGAAAATTTGTTCCCATCACCAGGTGATTTCAATTGTAAATTTGTAGGTATAAGGTTAGGAGTGTGAGAGCTGTGTATTTCTATTAAAGTAGACGAGCACATTTTCCATTTAATCTATAGTTCTATATGCTAACAGCCTGTCATTTGATTTCGAGGTTGCTGCTGGGGAAGGAAGTATGCAGCACGTTTTCAGGTCTATTAAACAATATGTATCCGAAGCTGCAAATAGTTGCAAAAAAGTGGCCCTTTTTAGCTTCCTATTGCTTTCAAAATCAGATTAAAGTTTAAAGTCAATGATTTAGTCTTATCTTCTTTACAACCAACCACCCAACCCACCAAGCACTCAGCTGCATCTGGCTGATTAACACTCCCATCTTTTCAAAAGCCCTCTTGTTCTGTCACAATCCATAAATTACTCTCAGTTTTTGTTCAATACTTGTAAGACTGGATTGAGATCATATGATACTATATGATATGATACTACATACTATCATATGATACTACATGACCTTTCTTATAATGTTATAATACTATTTGGTAAGAAGACATACAGGCAATAAGTATAAACAAAATGAGAAAAGCATCTAAGCTTGTCCAACGCATCTTGTTTATTGAACTTTAAGTTGAAATTTAAGTTCTAAAAATGTTGTTAGGGGTGTGTGATATTCACAAAGGTTCATATCAAGGTCTTATAACAATCACTCAATCTGTATTGCGGTCTTCCCAATTTTGAGATGTACTATTGAGAATATCCAGACTGGAACAAGCCTATGGACTCTATTTGCACAATTTAAAACACAGTATTGCATTAAACAATCAGTTTGTTAAAATAGTAACTTTAAAACACTGCATAGTCTTCACTGTATGAATTAAAAGTACATTGATTCTTACTAAAACTAGTAGTTATTCAGTCAAGAGCAGTGAGTGATTTTGTCTTTGTGTTTTGTTTAACATTAATGACACAGACAACAGCATAGGCTTTAAGGCCAATTCATGGATCTAATATAATGACTCGCATCCAATTTCTTTCCCAACTGTTTATTCACTTAAGACATAACTGACTGGATGACTTCATGTAAATACTCACCAAGACGGACATTTTGACGTATTTTTGTGTATATTTGACTGTGTAGGCTTGTGCCTGAACCCCGAGTATACTTCGCTCGTCCGTGTTCTGCTCCGTGCGCACACAGAAAGCGCATGGGGATCAGTCTCTTTCGCAGTTTAATGCGCCTTTCATAATTCTTTTTAAAATAAAGCATGTCCCACAGTAGACTGCATTTTACGAAAGTCATGTTACATGATTTGACTGATTTGGACATTTAGTTATTTTATAACTAAATAGTCATTTTATCTTGGTTATAACGTCTTCATAATCGTTGGAAGCCAAAATCGAAACCAAAACTAAAATTTGATTCATCGCACAGCCCTACTGCTGTTGAATAGTTTTTTTTTAAATGCCACCACCCAGTTGCGGCTGGTGCTAAAAAAAATTGGGGGCGCCAACAGACCAAATTAGTAATGCAGGGCTAAATGTAGGCTACTAATTTTTATACATGTACATGATACATATATAATAATGTATAATTTTACTGCATCTGCATTTAAAGCATGCCATATGGTAGTGCTGAGCGATATAGGGCCAAAAAAATAATATCTCTGTATTTTTGGGCTGAATGGCGATGGATGGTGTAATCTCAGTATTTTCTAAATTTTTCTATTTGAATTTAAAAAAATCTGTATTTAATTAAAAAAATGTTATTTCGCTAAACTAATAATGAAAATAAATAAAAACAAAAGCACAGACTAAATATTAGGCTTTTGATTAACCTACCCTACAATTGTCACTTTACAGTTACTGCTATCATAAAAATACACTTACTTGAAGATTTCATTTTCAACATATGGCACATTTGTGTTCACCAACAAATATTCAACAACAAATATTTTATCAAAATGTATATTTTTGTCAGAACTATTGCCCTCATATTCTTTGCGCTCCGTCTGTTTGGCGCGCATGCTCTCAGCGGCGCTCGTTCACAGAAGCTTGAGAAGCTTGAGAAGGCTCGTACATTCCTGACAGCAAAATGGAAACATTTGCTTGGCTTTCTAACATTTACAGATGGAGAATATGTGTGTGAAATGTAAGTTATGCACTGAGGAAATTATTGTGTCAACTTCAGCTTAAAGATTATTACTTACGTGACAGAACGTGACTTGACGCTGATTGGACTATATATCCAGATGCAGAACAGTCTAGAATAGTGACAGCTAGAGTAAATCTGTGTTGAATCTGATTGAAAAATCCGTCCCTTTCGCACTTTGGTGGTGCGTTGCCCTATCATCCTAATGAAGAAACCGCTCCTGCCACCACCCATTAAAGATGCATGATAGAGACACATATAATTTCTCCAGTCAGCACAGCCATTTAAAGGTCCCGTTTTTCCTGTTTTTTTGAAGCTTTGAATGTGTTTACAGTGTGCAATATAACGTGTTCATGTTTTGCGTGTAAAAAAACAGTATTTTTCACACAATTTACTTATCTGTATACCGCTGTTTTCACTGTCCTCAAAACGGCTTGAGGATTTCCTTATTCTATGAAGTCCCTCCTTCAGAAATACGTAACGAGTTTTGATTGTGCCAGCGGTTCCCGTGTTGTGATTCGACAACAGCTTAGCGCACGTTGCCTGGAAAGGTCACGCCTCTTACCATAAGGGGGAGATGCATGTGCTCAAAGTACAGCGTCCCTGAAGACCAAACAAAGGTGATTTGACTCCGGGATGAAAATAACAGCGTCTCGACGACATGGCGACAAACACACTCTACAAACCGCTACAAACGCAACACTTCCTCTTCTCCACGTGGGAGAGCAACAAGACCACGCCCCCTTTTTTGCGTACTCTTGTGGGCAGAGGTTAGTCAACAAACTGTTCTACTGACGTCATTAAAGCAGGATGTACAGGGATGTAGTCCAAACCGGCCGTTCGCTGTAGGCTTTGAAAGGGAACTTCTGTTAAATAAAATATCTCGCTTGGCATTGAACTTTGAGCTTTATAATTTTACAGGTATTATTTATGCTCTAACAGCAACATTACACACTAACTAAAGTTTGAAAAATGGGATCACAAAGAACAGGACCTTTAATAGGCAGTCATTGCTGTATTTTAACATTATTAAGAGGACATAAAAGATCACAATATAACATTGTGATATAAAATGGTCAGATCGCCCACCCCTAGTGTTACATCATCTGTTTAAATTTGGCTTGCTATGGCCAGTATTGTAAAGTAGAGGTACAGATGGTGGATAGATTACGGTTAATGATAAATTATGGTTTTATGTGATGCTTAGTTTCTAATTTTTCCAGTTATTTGGCCAGTGTTTACTTTTATTAAAGGCTTTTGATGAGGCATATGATGTGTTTTCATTCAAAGGAGCACAGTGAAGCATTTCCCTCAATATCGGCTGATTGCCTGTCTGTAGGGTGACCACCATCAAACAAACCAAATGTGGGACGATTACTAAGTTTGTGTGGGACAATGTGGGACATGTTACCAACACTAAGACATAACCTGAAACTGTTGTATAATCTTAAATTCAACATCACTGAGCCCAAAGGCAGCACGCATCATGCAGATAACTACTTTTGAAACAGTTCTGACCAAGTGCAACTAAAATCCAACTAAATAAATAATGAAACAAATTTACAACATTAAATTAGTTAATCTTATATATTAATTTATTTTGGGGGTTGTAGTTTTTATATATATATATATATATATAATATATATATATATATATATATATATATATATATATATATATATATATATTATATATATATATATATATATTATATATATATATATATATTCATTTATAGCCTATACAGAACTATCCATTCGTTTTCTGACAGGGAACACATGGAACGAATCACCGCTCCACATTTTGATTGACAGCCGTCACAACCTACTAGTGACCGTGTTTACTCCTTTCTTTTCAACCATTGGATATGGTTTAAAAAACGGCTTTTGTATTTGTGTAAGGCGGGATGTTACTTCTGACGAAGCGCTGTTAAATATAGGTGAAAAACGATGCCGCAAAAATAATAAATAAAATGCTAGAACGCATGCATGTTTTCTCAATATGATCATTAAAAATCAACAGACTGGTGAAAATGCGGGACATTTTCTCAATATGCGACATGCGGGACAAGGGGTGAAAATGCTGTGCGGTATAACGCAAAGCGGGACAGGTGTCACCCTACCTGTCTGGCACATATTTCGAAGGACATTCATTTGACTTAATACATTTCCTTCAGATCAATAAAGTATTAATCCTTCTATAAATAGCCAATTGACCCTCCACAGATGTTGTCCAGTGTATACGACAGGAAGATTCCTTTGGCATGGAAAGCTCTATGCCACTTAACCATGTGAAATTAGATTCAAAGCAGTCCTTTGTGAAACAAAGTGCAAAATGGCTGTAGCCTTTAAATATAAACCAAATTGATTTTTCCCCACACATGGCCATGGAAAGAACATCCTCAACCCTTTCACTGTCAGACACAGATGACTGCACAATAGCAAAGAGGGTTTTTCATCCTCCAGCCTAATTAGCTTTGGGGGTCTTTGTCAGGAACCTCTTTAACAAGAGCATTTAAATATTTAGCTGTACTAATTTCTTTTTAGAACCATAGGCTGTCTAAATGTGCAGATTTGGCTAAATGCTGAGCATTCTTCTACAGCTGCAAGTACATTTCAAATGTGCATCTTTTCCCACAAGGACTTCAGTCAGTTAGGAATGACTGCAAATGTTATTCTGTATTTTACTGAATTCTGTGACAGTAAACACATTTACAGAGCGAAGAGTCAATCTGGCTAAACTGTTCACACA